>JAHHZJ010000934.1:0-165938 GCA_021437245.1 Aegilops speltoides
TCCTTAGCGAAGATGAGCGGTGGTGATGTTGACGTCGGACCGTACCTATATAGCCGAAACACAATAGGACACGGGAACCACAACTCAAATTCTCAAAGAACAAAAGCAACCATGGTGGTAGCGGAAAACGGAGGTGGTATAGTGTATGATGTGTTGAAAGCCCTAGGCAAAGATGCCAATATTGGGAAAATTAGATGGTGTCCAATGGTGTTGTAACCTATCTAGGAGGAAGGAGAATGTCAATAGCTTCTCAACGAGCTAAAGAACGCGAAAATCGGACTCGGATGTGGAAGTTATGGTGGAAATGGTGAAACTCGGAAAGCTGGAAATGGCCAGGCGGTAGTACCGCTGGGAAGGGCGGTAGTACCGCTCGAGGGCGGTAGTACCGCTCTGTAGGGCGGTAGTACCGCTCGTGTCGGGATTTTCTCGACTGCTCGAATTGTTTCGCGATTTTGGGGCGGAAATGGGTGATTTCGGGGCAAAATTCGATGGATTTTGTGGATGGAAAGAGGGAAACTTGGGAGATGCTAGATCGACTCGAAACCAAGCAAATCCACGGATCAAAATCAACAAAACATCATCAAACTAACAAATCACAAAAAAATTTGGGGCTATTTTGTGGGGATTTTCGGGTTTTAGGACGAAAACAACAAAATCAAGCTAGAAAACACGGGTAGGGGCTCCAAAAACGTGATCAACGTGGCTCATGATACCATATGATGTAGGGTGGAACCCTAATTAAATCGATCTTTCACGCTTGGAGGGATCCTACAGAGGGAGCACGAAGAACACGCGGAAGCACAAGGGAAACACGGGAAAACGAGAGGAATCACTCAACCAACAAGGAATCGATCACACAAGTGCTAGATCACCACACACATAAGAGATCCACAAGATACAAAGTCAACAAAGGTAAGGATACAAAGGAACTGCTCATCTCCGGAGGAGGCCTTGAATCCACGAGGGATCTTCCCTTGAGGGTCTTGAATCCAATAGATCTTCTCCTAGACGGAGGTCCTGATCTCCGTGGAGAAGTACCGGTGGATGAGCAAAGGCTCTCACACACACAAATATGAGCTAATCCAATGCTAACCCTAGAAAGGATGAGGGGATGGTCTATTTATAGTCTAGGTTCTCAAAGGGGTAAGTTGGGGCGAACGAGTACATGGGCCTCGGCCCAAACGCTGCACACAGGCAGGCGGTAGTACTGCTCGGGAGGGCGGTAGTACCGCTTGAGGTGCTTCAGCGGTCGTGACGCTTCTGGAGGGCGGTAGTACCGCCGAGGTGCTTCAGCGGTAGTACGCCGGGAGGGCGGTAGTACCGCCTCTGGCGCCTGCTCGATTCCTGGAGTTTGTCGGGTTCGGCGGACGAGGGCGGATCTCGAGCGGTAGTGCCGCCTGGCTCGGCTCAGCGGTAGTACCGCTTGGCTGGAGCGGTAGTACCGCTCGTCTTGGACTCTGCAGCTCCTCCTCTTGCTCTTGATGTCCCTTTGAGCTGTAGCTTCTTCTAGGTTGACTCCTTGGTACCTAAGCATGCATAGCATTTCCGCTTGAGGTAGTAACCATGTCTCATGTGAATCGAAAGGAATTGTGAGAGGAGTGATGTCACCTCGGTTTCAAGAGCTCTTGCACGTGCTCGAGTCATAGGTCCTTGTGGGGTTGGATGTGTCGATGTAGAGTCCATGGGGATGATGGAAGGATGCTCCGCATCACCCGCCTCTATCACATGATGCATTCAAGTTAACTAGGATGCATCATTCTCATGTGAAGTTAAATCATCAATACCTTTACTGTTACCTTGTAGCAAAGACGTAGCTGATGTAGGTACAGATGTAGACAATGCACCATGCTCTTGAGATGATGCCGCTCTCACAATCCGAGGTGGGGCTGCTCTAGTAGGTGCAACGGTGGAGGAACCAACCGGCGGTGGTGAGCATGAACTGGAATAGTAGTTGTTGTAGTCACCCAATGCATCCTCCTGTATTTGTCTCTCAAAGGTACAAGCACGAACATACATACCAGTAATGCAACGAGGAATATACTGAAATCTTTCCTGAATATCATGGTTCAAACCACCAAAAAATCTATTCATTGTATCATCTTTAGATTCTTCTATGTCACAATGATGCATATAAGATTTGAACTCTTTGTAGTAAGCATGAACAATGTTGTTGCCTTGTTTAAATTGTTCTAATTTGCGAAGCAATTCACGACGATAGTAAGGAGGGAAAAAATGTTGTCTCATTACATCTTTCAAATCTTTCCAAGTTGTGGGTTGGTTATCAATATTTTTCTTACAATGCACACTCCACCAAACTGAAGCAAAACCAGTAAATGCTCTAGTGGCAGCTCGTACTCGCTCAAGTTCAGAAAAGTCATGGTTACTAAAAACTTGTTCTACTTCAAACTCCCGAGCTAGATAAATAGCAGGATTAAATCTACCTCAAATGACGGTAAAGAGATAACCTGACCATGTGGTTGTGTGTGTTGTCCCAACTCGTGATGGTGAAGATGTGTCCATCGTCCAAGAACTTCTATCTCCGAACCTGTCATGATTAGTAGAAACAAGAAACAAAATTCCAGAATAATGTTCCTATGAACTACTAGGATGTGGTTGTAAAGTGCTCACAAGAAAGCAAATATCAATATCTTACAAGTTCTTACCATGCGGCGGTGGTGACAGCAACCAGCGATGTCAAATAACTCAAGATTGTGTAAAGCGATTGCCGTGGGAACGACGATACACGGTGTAGAAATATGTGGAGCTGGGTTGGCTATATATGGTAGCAAAAGATTAGCAATAATCAATTCAGAGATGCAATGTTGAATAAATGCTCAACGACGGTACTGTGCTGGTCCTAGGCTAGACCGGACTAGAGACGCGAACCTAGAACACTAATGAGGTCACGGCGTAGCATAACTAGCATCAATGAAGGATACTAAGTAGCTCTTGACAGCAAGATAGAAGTGAAGATCACAACGGTAGTGAAGATAATGATGAAAAACAACTGCCAAGCAGGATATACAACAACTCTCTCTCCAACTTTCCTCTTGAAAAGTTTGAGCCAATTTTCTGATAAATTGTTGCAAAAAATGCTACTAACTCAAGCTTTCCAATGCAAAAAGAATCACTCAATTCTGAGTTGATATGAGGAGTCAAAGAATTCTAAAACTGGCTTGAAAAATTAGCACAAGCTGTGTTCACGAACTTCGGAGGGCAAAAAGACCTATTTAGAAGCCGATTTTGAGGTGTCAAATATTGAACTAGCTTCTGAAACTATTTACATGCGGCTCGTCGCTAGCTTCAATTTGAGTACTCACGGAGCCAAAACGGTCTTCGTATGAGGAAGATACACCTGTTTTACTGAACAGTGCGCAAAAACAGATTCTAATCCGAATTCAGGTACGAGATTGATTCTAGATAGATCCGATTTTTTTTCTTCTCTTTTTTTTTCTCACTGTTTTTTTCTTTTTCTTCTCTCTCTTTTCTTTTTTTTCTTTTTTTTTCTCTTTTTTTTTTGATCTATTTTTTCTCCCTCTTTCCAAGACAAAGTAGATAAGATGCAGATTGGATCAGGCGAAGATGTGAACGATCTCAACTATGATTATGACAATGAACGGTGGGTAGCACGTGATGGAAATTGATGGATGTGTAGTGGACAGCGGAAGGGAGAACAATGCAGCGGCGGCGTGACTAATGTGAACAGAACTCAAAACTCTAAACGAACTAGACACTAAGACCAGCAACTGACACGACGATGCAACCGATAATTCAACTATGCAAGCAACGAATAGAAAATTGCAAAGGCTCAGACTGGCTTGGATAAAGGATGAACAGATCTAACTTTTTTTTGTGGCTTTTTCATGGACTGTAGGTATGAATGACAGATGCGATCTAAACTATGAAAAACTGTAAAATCTCACCGAGCAACCTGAAAACAGATACCACTTGATAGAGGCGGGGTGTCCCGATCTTTCGATGAAATGATAACTATCGATTTGGTGGAGGCAACTTTGACGATCCGACTACAAACGTGCACGACGTTGCGCCTTAGCAATCGCTAAACCAACTCCGAGAGGTTATTGACCACGCCGAGCACAATCAACTCGACCACGAAGGTCTATTCCTCGCAAGCAATCGAAGAACAAGCAAGAATATGATAAAAGCAATCTGAATATTGCGAGTATGTATGAAGTATTGATAAAGGTGGGGATCCGTGATGAGGACATCAATACCATTGTTACACCCACAGCCCCTGCTGCTATTCATACTGGACCAATTACTAGAGCTCGCGCACGCCAACTAAATTACCAGGTACTTTCGTTTCTTGGTAATGATTCTAATGTTCATGAGAATATGATGCTGCCTAAATTGGATACATTTGTTTTACTTACAAATGAAGGGCCTAGCATGGAGAAGGGTGAACATTGGAGCAAGAACAAGCATGGAGATGATGGCATGCTAAAGGGGACAAGAATGGAGTTACAAGTGATGATTTCAGGACTTTGAAGCCACCATAATGAGTGCATGAAGCCTTGGACGAAATATACAAGATGCCACTTCATAAATTTCGTCCAGAGGCTATTCTAGGTGCTCGTCACCTTATTATTGGGCCAGGCCCATGTAATTTCGAAATACATTAGTATAGGCTATTTTTAGAGTCCGTATGTGTGGGGAAACAAGAGATAGGGTTAGTTTCGACCCTCCACCAAGGGCCACGAAATTCACCCCTCTTCCTCCATATATACAGCCCTTAGGGCACCGCTTAGACTTTGGGTTTTGTTTAGATCAAAAGTTCGCCATAGCTGCAACCAGCATTTCGTTTGTGTTCAACGACCAGACAAAGGCCACAGAACCTCACCTTGATCAATAAAGCTTTCATCTTATATTCGCAATATCCAGATTGCAATCTCAGTTTCTTGCTTGTTCTTCGCTTGCTCGCAGGAAATAGACCTCGTGGTCAGGTTGATCGTGCTCGCGTGGTCAATAACCTCTCGGAGTTGGTTTAGCGATTGCTAAAGCGCGACGCCCTCAAGACTTCGTAGTCGGATCGTCAAAGTCGACTTCCACCAAAGCGAAATCCACCATCTCATCGAAAGATGGGACACCTCTGCCTCTATCAATCCGTAAGCGGTCTTAGTCTGGTCGTTGGACACAAACGAAGTACACGAAGTTGCAATGGCTAACTTTTAACTAAACAAATCCCAAGGACAAAGCTACTAGATGGATCTGCTTAAATAGGAGCAAGGGGTGGCGGACAAGGAGGTGGGAGGACGTCCCAACGCAGCCTAAAACCAACCCTAGGTCGTACAAGGCCAATGGGCCCAAGTGGAGGTGACGTAACACCTTTGGACTTGTAGTTTGACTCGGATTCTGGTGCAGCGTCAGATTGTTTCGTCTATAACTCAACGCTCCGGACGGCTTTTAAGGTGATTCCAATTGTGCTGGAAAGAGCATGAAATCTACTTTCCAACAACAAAAGAATCACCCAATTCGGAGTGCGTATGAAAAGTTGTTGGCGTTTTGAGTCAGGTATGTCTGGCAGTCCGAATCTGAATCCAGAACGTGAGAGACTTGGACTCTATCTTCTCTTGGGCCAAAAGTGACGTGAGAGGACTTTTTGAACAGCAAATAAACATCTCTTTCTTCCTTATCTTCATATGTGGATTGTACAAATATCCCATACACCTGCAATTAGACAAAACACAAAAGTGTGTGAAGTATTTTTGTTCTGGATAACATAAATAGATTATTGAATAGTTTGCACTAGAAATCACCTGACAAATATGGATGTATGCAATATTTTTGGTCATATACAAGGTAGTCATGTCCTCATCAAGTAGAATGCAATGAACGATTATAAGCAAATTCAATATGAGGCAGGCATTCCTCCCACATTTTCTTATTATTCTTTAGAACAGCCCTAAGCATAGTAGACAATGTTCTATTGAGTACTTCAGTTTGTCCATCAGTTTGGGGGTGACAAGTAGTACTAAAAAGCAGTTTAGTCCCCAACTTAGCCCATAAACATCTCCAAAAGTGGCTAAGAAATTTAGTATCACGATCTGAAACAATAGTATTTGGCACACCATGCAAGCGAATAATTTCACGAAAGAACAAATCAGCAACATTAACAAAGATCATCGCTTTTATGACATGGTATAAAGTGCGCCATTTTCGAGAATCTATCCACGACAACAAATATGCTATCCTCCCTTCTTTGTTCTAGGTAAACCTAAAACAAAGTCCATAGATATATCCTCCCAAGGAACACTAGGTACGTGCAAAGGCATATATAAACCATGAGGATTGAGTCGTGACTTAGCTTTTTGACATGTAGTGCAGCGAGCAATAAAACGCTCAACATCCCGCCTCATCTTTGGCCAAAAGAAATGTGTAGCAAGTACGTCCTCCGCCTTCTTCACGCGAAAGTGTCCCATTAGTCCTCCTCCATGCGCCTCCTGCAACAACAAAAGACGAACGGCTAGCTGGAATGCATAGCTTGTTAGCACGAACACAAATCCATCATTAACGACAAACCTGTTCCATGTTCTTCCTTCTTTACAATTCTGCAATACATCTTTAAAATCAGCATCATGCACATATTGATCTTTGATGGTCTCCAAACCAAATATTTTGAAGTCAAGTTGTGAAAGCATAGTATAGCGACGAGACAATGCATCAGCAATAACATTTTCTTTACCCTTCTTGTGTTTAATGACATAAGGGAAAGTCTCAATGAATTCAACCCATTTAGCATGTCTACGATTCAGTTTAGCTTGACTTTTAATATGTTTCAAAGATTCATGATCAGAATGTATAACAAATTCTTTGGGCCATAAATAATGTTGCCATGTTTCTAAAGTCCGAACAAGAGCATATAATTCTTTATCATAAGTAGAGTAATTCAGACTAGACCCACTCAATTTTTCAGAAAAGTATGCAACAGGTTTGCCATCTTGTAATAACACACCTCCTAATCCAATTCCACTAGCATCACATTCAAGCTCAAAAGTCTTATTAAAATCAGGAAGTTGGAGTAATGGAGCATGTGTCAACTTAGCTTTCAATACCGTGAAGGCTTCTTCCTGTGCGGTACCCCAAACAAAAGGCACATCCTTCTTTGTAAACTCGTTGAGAGGTGCAGCAATGGTGCTGAAATCTCTCACAAAACGCCTATAGAAACCAGCGAGGCCAAGGAAACTCCTCACTTGTGTGACCGTTTTGGGTTGCGGCCAACTCTCAATAGCTTCAATCATGGCTTTATCAACTTCAATTCCCTGTGGAGTAACAACATTGCCAAGAAAAGATACTCGGTCGGTGCAAAAGGTGCACTTCCCAAGGTTACCAAACAAACGTGCATCACGTAGAGCATTAAAAACAGCACGTAAATGTTCCAAATGTTCTTCCAAAGATTTGCTATAAATCAGTATATCATCAAAATAGACTACCACAAATCGTCCAATGAAAGCACGTAAAACTTCGTTCATTAATCTCATGAAAGTACTAGGTGCATTAGTTAACCCAAAAGGCATGACTAACCACTCATATAATCCAAACTTAGTTTTAAATGCTGTTTTCCATTCATCTCCCAATTTCATACGAATTTGATGGTATCCACTACGCAAATCAACTTTGGAGAATATTGTAGAGCCACTCAATTCATCAAGCATATCATCTAGCCTAGGAATAGGGTGACGATAACGAATAGTAATATTATTAATGCCTCTACAATCAACACACATACGTGATGTACCATCCTTTTTCGGCACTAGAATAATAGGAACAGCACAAGGACTAAGGGATTCGCAGATATAACCTTTGTCGAGCAGCTCCACAGACTTGACGATAATCTCCTTCGTCTCCTCCGGATTGGTATGCGGTATGGTGCACGGTTGGGTAAAGATGCACCGGAATTAAGTCAATTTGATGCTCAATCCTTGAATAGGTGGTAATCGATTGGCACGCCTTGTGGAAAGACGTCGGTGAACTCTGCAAAATGTTAGTGACAGCAGGGGGCAAAGAGGAAGGCACGTCCTCGAATGAAAATAATGCCTCTTTGCACACAAAAGCATAGCAAACAGATTTGCAAAAATCCAGCTCATCAATATCAGATTTGGTGGCAAGTAAACATGCACTTTTCAATTTAATTTCAGAAGCAACAGTAGATGGTTTATTATTAGGCTTCATGTGTTGCTCAAATTCTTTTGCCACAATCTGATTTTCACTCTTATTTTTCTCCTGTTTTGCTTTATTAGCTCTATTAATATCATCTTTCAAAATGGACTCAGGAGTCATAGGAAGAAAGTAATATTTTTATCCTTATGAACAAGAGCATACTGATTGTTTCTACCATGGTGTACAGAATTTTTATCAAATTGCCATGGTCTACCAAGTAATAAGGAACATGCTTGCATAGGTACCACATCACAATCAACATAATCAGCATATGTAGAGATACTAAAATGCACACGAACAGTACGTGTTACCATAACCTTGCCGCTGTTGTTGAACCATTGGATGTAGTAAGGATGTGGATGTGGTCTTGTGGTGAGAGATAGCTTCTCCACCATCTCCATGCTAGCCAAGTTGTTGCAGCTCCCTCCATCTATGATGACGCGAATAGAACGTTCCTTCACAACTCCCTTTGTATGGAACAAATTATGCCTCTGATTTTGCTCAGCTTGTGTAACCTGCACACTCAAAACACGTTGAGCAACTAAACATTCATACCGTCAAGATCTTCAGCAGCCATGTATTGTGTCTCATGATCGAATCATCTCCACCGTGTTCCTCATGTGTAATAAGAGCCAAAGTCTCCTCATCATAGTCACTAGCGGACTCATACCCACCATCCTCGGTAGCAATCATCACACGCTGAGATTTGCATTCTCTCAAAATGTCCTCTTCCCTTACAACGACGACAAATAATATCACTTGTGCACCCTGCTGACGCCATGGAAGAAGAAGAGCCTGTAGGTCCGCAGGTGTGCTCTTGGCAGATAGTGGTGGTTGTGCTTGCGTGTATCGCGGTTGGAAGTGGCACCACGGAGGTGCCGTGTAGCGAACGTGGAAGTAGATGATGCACGTGGTGTCCATGATGAAGGTCGACCTGCAGAAAAGTTAGTGCGCGCCAATGCTGTCGATCCTGCACTTCACGCTCAGCTTTACAAGCAAGATGGAATAAACGAGTGATATTATTATAATCCTTATAGTCTAGAATGGTCTGAATATCTCTATTTAATCCACCCGTAAAACGTGCAAGCATAGCTTCATTCTCCTCAACAATACCACATCTAATCAAGCCAGTTTGTAATTCCCGATAATATTCTTCTACTGAACTTTTACCTTGTCTTAAGCGCTGCAATTTTTGAAGTAATTCACGTTGATAATATGGTGGAACCCAACGAGTACGCATAGCAGTTTTCAAAGCAGCCCAAGTAGCTGGAACAGGATATAATCTACAATGTTCGACCACCAAACACATGCAAAGCTAGTGAAAGCACAAACAGCAGCAGGAACACGTCTCTCCTCAGGATATTGTAAACATGTAAATCGTTGTTCAGTTTCTAACTCCCAAGTAAGATATATATCAGGAACATATCTACCCTCAAATGGTGGAATATTCAATTTCAGTTTAGGGAGATGGTCATGATCTCGTACCTGAGGGGGAGCCCTAACATTGCCATTATTTGCATGTGGACGACCTGGTGGTTGTGGTGCTGGTGGTTGCACGTAGTTCTGATGTTGATCAACCTCATCCTCGTAATCTCCCACATAATCATCCTCCTCGGTACCAGCAACAGCAGTAGCAGGAGCCAAAGAAGCACCAACAGAGAGCAGCTGCACCAGAATTTTGTCCTCGCTCAATAGGAACACGCTGAGCTCTTCCATACTGATTCGGAAGGGGTGTAGTTGTTGTCGTGCAGAGGTGCGATAGGTGCAGCCGGCGGTGGTTGTGGAAAACGCGAGCAATTCATCAAACTTGCTATCAAGCTTTGTTTCAAACGCCTTCTCAATGCCATCTATCTTCTCCATGGCCTCGTCAAATCTGTTTAGCACATCTTGCACTGTCCAATCATCATTTGCTGAAACTTATCATGTAGCTGTTTGTTCGCCAGTTCTCCCAATCAGTCTCATCGGCTTGTGATCCTACCATGGTTAGCAGCAAATAGAAACACACAAGAATATGATCCTACAGACTACTAAGAAGTGGTGGTGGTGTATCACAAACCCGCAAGCAAATCTCAAATTCTTACAGTTCTTACCCAGAAGAAGCGGTGATCGGCAACCGCTGTAGTCAAAACTCTCAAAGCTTGGCTATAGCGACACAGGAGAATCAAACGCATGACGAGATGTATGTGGAGCTGGAAGGCTTATAATATGGTAGCAAAAAAGGTCAGCAATAATCAATTCAGAGATGCAAAGTTGAATAAACGCCAACGACGGTATCAGGCTGGTCCTAGGCTAGACCGTGCTAGAGACGCGAGCCTAGAACACTAACAAAATCACGGCGCTGACGTAAACGAGGGAAAAGCACACTCTGGATTTTTTTTCCGCTCTTTTTTTTTGCTGCTGCTTTTTTTTTGCGCTGCTTTTTTTTTGCGAAAAATCACTATAATGGCGAGTGTCTCAAAACTCTTCCTAGGTCAAACTGACAGGATGGGCACAAAATTTTTTCGACCAATTTTTTTTTTCAACTGCCCGGACCCAAAAACTGGAAACGGGTCAAAAAACTTTCTATAACGGCGACTAGCTTAATACGCTTAGAAACACCTAAAAGTAGGATAGCCAGAAAATTTTTTGTCCCGTGCGTTTTTGGAAAATTTTGGGCCTAAACGGAGGGTGGTTTCCGGACTCTTTTTTTTTTGGAAACCAACCTCTTCTATGGACGGCAAAAGATTGCTGGAATCCGAAACCTACTCAGACAAGGAAACACGAATCGAAAACTAGATGGATCCCAAAACAAACCTAATATGCAAGGAACTCGGATTGGTGATGATATATGGCAGCGGTGGTGGTATATGGATACGGATTCGAAGCGGTGGCGGATAAGCGGTGGTGGTATAAGGATACGGATTCGAAGCGGTGGCGGATAAGTGGTGGTGGTAGATGGCAGGGCGATGACGATGGTGCGGCGGCGGCGTGACAACTTATGACCAGAACTCAAACTCTAAAAGACTAGACTCTAAGACCAGCAACTAGACACGACGATGCAACCGCAAATTCAACAACGCAAATACGTAAAAGATTATGCAAAGGCTCGATTGGTTCGGATATGATGAACTAACCCTAATTTTTTGTGGCTTTTTCGTGGACTGTAGGTATGAAGAATGACTCGATCTAAACTACGAAAATCAGTAAAATCTCACCGAGCAACCCGAAATCTGATACCACTTGATAGAGGCAAAGGTGTCCCGTCTTTCGATGAGATGGTGGATTTCGCTTTGGTGGAAGTCGACTTTGACGATCCGACTACGAACGGCGAGGACGCCGCGCATTAGCAACCGCTAAACCAACTCCGAGAGGTTATTGACCACGCCGAGCACGATCAACCTCGACCACGAGGGTCATTTTCTGCGAGCAAACGAAGAACAAGCAAGAAACTGAGATTGCAACTGGATATTGCGAATATAAGATGAAAGCTTTATTGATCAAGGTGGGGTTCTGTGGACGCCTTTGTCCGGTCGTTGAACACAAACGGCACGAAGTTGCAGCTATGGCGAACTTTTAATCTAAACAAAACCCAAAGTCTAAACGACACCCTCGTGGCTGTATATATGGGGAAAAGGAGGAATTTCGTGGTCCTTGAGGATGGGGTCCGAAACCAACCCTAACTCTTGTTTCCCCACACATACGGACTCTAAAAATAGCCTATACTTAAGTATTTCGAAATTACATGGGCCTGGCCCAATAATAAGGTGATGCAGCACCTAGAATAGCCTATGGACGAATATTATGAAGTGGCATCTTGTATATTTCGTCCAAGGCTTCATGCACTCCTTATGGTGGCTTCAAAGTCCTGAAATCATCACTTGTAACTCCGTTCTTGATCCCCTTGCGCATGCCATCAACTCCATGCGTGTTCTTGCTCCAATGTTCATCCTTCTCCAAGCTAGCCCCTTCATTTGTAAGCAAAACAAATGTATCCAATTTAGGCAGCATCATATTCTCATGAACATTAGAATCATTACCAAGAAACAAAAGTACCTGGTAATTTAATTGGCGTGCGCGAACTCTAGTAATTGGTCCCGTATATGTAACAGTAGGGGCTGTGGGTGTAACAATGGTATTGATGTCCTCATCACTTAAGGGCTGTATATATGGAGGAAGAGGGGGTGAATTTCGTGGCCCTTGGTGGAGGGGTCCAAAACTAACCCTATCTCTTGTTTCCCCACACATACGGACTCTAAAAATAGCCTATACTAATGTATTTCGAAATTACATGGGCCTGGCCCAATAATAAGGTGACGCAGCACCTAGAATAGCCTCTGGACGAAATTTATGAAGTGGCATCTTGTATATTTCGTCCAAGGCTTCATGCACTCATTATGGTGGCTTCAAAGTCCTGAAATCATCACTTGTAACTCTATTCTTGTCCCCCTTGCGCATGCCATCATCTCCATGCTTGTTCTTGCTCCAATGTTCATCCTTCTCCAAGCTAGGCCCTTCGTTTGTAAGCAAAACAAATGTATCCAATTTAGGCAGCATCATATTCTCATGAACATTAGAATCATTACCAAGAAAGGAAAGTACACAGTAATTCAGTTGGCGTCGCGAGCTCTAGTAATTGGTCCAAGATGTATAGCAAGAGGGGCTGTGGGTGTAACAATGGTATTGATGTCCTCATCGAGGGGTCCTATATATAGAGTCTGGGCGAGAGGTACATGGGCTCATTAACACGCTGCTTGCAGCGCTGGCCGGATGATCCGGCGACGGTCCGGATGATCCGGCCGGTCCGGATGATCCGGGTGGGGCCCGGATGGTCCGGTGCTCGCAAGTGACGGCGCAGGCCGGACGTCCGGTTGGTGGTCCGGATGTCCGAAGCGGGATCCGGATGATCCGGCCGGGTCGGATGATCCGGCTTCAGCGTGGAGGTTCTGCTGCTTTTCGATCGATTTAGCGGATCGTTCGGACCGGGTCCGGATCATCCGGCTCTGTCCGGATCGTCCGGGCCTCCGTCCGGATCGTCCGGCCTCTCTGTTCCTGGTTGCTTTCTCCTCTCCGTCTTCGCGTATGCCTTCCGCTTCCGATTCTCCTTGCGTCCTAGCCTCTTCATGGTCGACTCCTTGGTGCCTGAGTATGCATAGAGTTTCCGTTTGAGGTAGTAACCATGTCTCATGTGAATCGAAGGAGAGTTGTGAGAGGAGTGATGTCACCTCGGTTTCAAGGGCTCTTGCACGTGCTCGAGTCATCGGTCCTTGTGGTGTTGTAGGTGTTGATGTAGAGTCCATGGGGATGATGGAAGGATGCTCCGCATCAGACTTGTTCCCACCATATGAGCACATAGTCTTGGAACTCAAGTGATGCCATAGCGATCTTCTTCTCTTCCTCATAGTTATGCAAACGAAAGATTTTGTCGACCTTCAATGCCCATGAGAGGTATTCTTCGGGATCATTGGTTCCATTGAACTTGGGCATTGTGAACTTGAGCTTGCCATAGCGTTGTTCATCATTGTGTTGAGGTCGATGTTGATGATGACGTTCTTGACGTGGAGGGTAATCATCCTCATGTTGCTCTTGGCGAGGAGGAAGTCCATGATCAACTTGCTCTCGTTGACCTTGAGGTTGAGGCTGAGCTTGAGGAGCTTGTGGAGGAGCTTGTTGGGCTTGACGTTGCGCACGTGGATGGTAGTTCCTCTCTTGTATTTCTTCTCGAAGGGCTTCCTCTTGATTGCGCCTTTCGCGACTGCGGTTGGCGAGAGCTCGACTTGATGCTTGAAGGGCGCGTTCTGCCTCAAGAGCTTGTGCTTCTCGTTGTTGTTGTTGAAGACGTTGAGCCTCGGCGTCTTGTTGCTCTTGGTGTAGGCGCGCTCGTTCTTGTTCTTGTTGGTGGCGACGACGTTGTCGTTCTTGAGCTTGAGCAAACGCCATTTGGCTCGGTTGACGATGAGGAACTTCTTCATCAACTTGCTCTTGGAGATTCTTGTCGTGTAGCGGGTTGCGAGATGCAAGACGGTCTTGACGCGCGGCTCGACGAAGAATGTTCGATGACGGTGTACTTGTGTCGGAGAAGGAGTCGTCGGAGTGGCGACTCGATGAGATGGTGGCTATCGTGTTGGATGAAGTCGACTTTGACGATCCGACTACGAACGTGCGAGGACGTCGCGCCTTAGCAATCGCTAAACCAACTCCGAGAGGTTATTGACCACGCCGGAGCACGATCAACCTGACCACGAAGGTCTGTTTCCTGCAGGCAAACGAACAACAAGCAAGAAACTAAGATTGCAATCTGGATATTGCGAATATAAGAGGAAAGCTTTATTGATCAAGGTGGGGTTCTGTGACGCCTTTGTCTGGTCGTGGAAAACAAACGAAGTACGCGAAGTTGCAGCTATGGCGAACTTTTAATCTAAACAAAACCCAAAGTCTAAACGGTGCCCTAGGGGCTGTATATATGGAGGAAGAGGGGGTGAATTTCGTGGCCCTTGGTGGAGGGGTCCGAAACTAACCCTATCTCTTGTTTCCCCACACATACGGACTCTAAAAATAGCCTATACTAGTGTATTTCGAAATTACATGGGCCTGGCCCAATAATAAGGTGACGCAGCACCTAGAATAGCCTCTGGACGAAATCTATGAAGTGGCATCTTGTATATTTCGTCCAAGGCTTCATGCACTCATTATGGTGGCTTCAAAGTCCTGAAATGATCACTTGTAACTCCATTCTTGCCCCCCTTGCGCATGCCATCATCTCCATGCTTGTTCTTGCTCCAATGTTCATCCTTCTTCAAGCTAGGCCCTTCATTTGTAAGCAAAACAAATGTATCCAATTTAGGCAGCATCATATTCTCATGAACATTAGAATCATTACTAAGAAACGAAAGTACCTGGTAATTTAGTTGGCGTGCGCGAGCTCTAGTAATTGGTCCAGTATGTATAGCAGCAGGGGCTGTGGGTGTAACAATGGTATTGATGTCCTCATCACTTGAGTGGCTCCGTCTTGAGTGTGAAGAGGTAGAAGTACGCCGGTTCACCAACAAGGCGCGGATCTCGTCCATTCTTGCATCGTTCTCTTTCTTGTGCGCGTCGAGTTTGTTGTCAAGTAATCGCGTACGCTTTCTCGGAGAGTCGCAAGTCGGTGGAGAGGTTGTCGATGCGTTCGCTCATTGCTTGTTGCTCTTGATGGAGAGCTCGTTGCGCGCCAAAGAGGTGGCTCTTGGTGACGCATGATGACATGTCGTCGTCTTGCTCGATGAAGAGTGGATTTGTAGAAGAACTTGGCCTATCCATCATTTCATGCAAATTGTGAGTGGTAGAAGGAGAACAATGAATACCAATGTACCTTTGACCAAAGTTGAAGATGAATCAAGTTCACTCAAATGCGGACAATGAAATAGCACTATTGGTACCGATCCTTGTCGATTCTCACACTTACACAAGTAAAAGCTTTTGGTGGAGCTTGGTTAGGATGGTGGCACAAAATTGATTGCAATCGTTAGCTTGACTCAAAAATGTTGAAGAAGATTCGCAAATTCGCATATGCAACAAGTAGACCAAGCAAGTGGTGGTACACGGAAACACACACGCAAATAGATAAATGGGATTGTGCAAACCAGAAATGAGCCAAAATGTGGAATCCACGAAAATGCTCTTGTTGCACAATACTAGAGAGACGCTAGCACCATTGCACAATAGGCGGATACGGAGCTTGTGCTCAACCTACTAGGCAAAAATGCAACGATCTCTATCCCACGTATGCTATATGTATGGTATATCGGTGCAATGATCCAAGATGATCTTATATGACAATCTTAATGTTGTATGATGCTATGCTTGTTGCTTATAAGCTCTTTGCTTATCTTTCCTCTTTGCTTAAAAGCTTGAGTGGCTCTTTCTCTTTTGAGCTCTTTTCTTATGCAAACTTGACGAACTAAGATAGCAATTGTGTATGCGATGACAACTTTGTGACACACAAGTTGATTCCGAGATATGCACCTCGATTGTATGTATGATATGGTGTATGCAACTAATGTGCACAAGTCACGTTGCCGGCAATACTCAATGGCTAGTCTCAATGGGTAAGCAACGCAAAAGATGGTATATGATGGTTATCAATGCAATTGCAAGGTATGACAAAGATGTCGTCGATGTTACCGTCCGTAGCGAAGGTGAGTAGCCGACCAAAATGAGCGTTTGTTGTTGATGTCACACCGCGCCTAGATAGCCGAAACACAAAAGGACACGGAAATCTCACTCAAATTGTCGAACTCAACTTCGAATGGAAGTACGGAGGTTATGTCTTGGGGTTTTTCAAATGGAAGTGGTGGTAGATGGGGTGGGGAGGGTGTATGTATGTGTGGGTGGTAGTGGTGGTGGAGGAGAACTGCAGAATTGCAGTTTCGGCAGAGGAAGCCAGATGATCCGGGCGAGTCCGGATGATCCGGGACTTGGTCCGGATGATCCGGGCAGGTCAACCACGTACGGGAACTGCTCGGGAAGAACTCGAAAACGGGGAGAAATTTGACGATTTCGGGGATTTTGGGTGGATTTCGAGGGGGAGAAAGTGGGGAAACACAAGATCCACGAGTTACATACCGAATCCACGGATCAAGAACAACAAAACATCATCAAAACCAACAAATCACAAAAAAATTTGGGGTATTTTTGTGGGGATTCTCGGGTTTTTAGGACTAAAACAACAAAATCAAGCTAGAAATCACGGGGTAGGGGCTCCAAAAGCGTGATCAACGTGGCTCATGATACCATATGATGTAGGTGGAACCCTAATTCGTCGATCTTTCACGTTTGGAGGATCCACGGAGGGGACACGAAGAACGCGGAAGAACGAGAGGAAATCACGGGAAGAACGAGAGAGACACTCAACCGACAAGAGATCAATCACACAAGGTCTAGATCATTGAAGCACGAGTGATACATGGTCCAAAATCAACAAAGGAAAGATACAAAGGTAGCCCTTCTTCTCCGAGAGGAGGTCTTGAATCCACGAGGATCTTCCCGATAGGGGTCTTGAATCCGATGGATCCTTGGAGGGTCTTGAATCAATAGATCTTCTCCTAGGCGGAGGTCCTGATCTCCGTGGAGAAATACAGTGGATGAGCAAAGGCTCTCACACACACAAATATGAGCTAATCAATGCTAACCCTAGAAAGGATGAGGATGGTCTATTTATAGTCTAGGTTCTCAAAGGGGTAAGTTAGGAGAAGAAGCAGTACATGGGCCTCGGCAGGCAGCTACCTACCAGGCGGTAGTACCTTCGGGAGGCGGTAGTACCGCAGTCTGTTGATCGTACCTTCTGGAGGCGGTAGTACCGCTCGAGTGCTTCAGCAGTAGTACGCTCGGGAGGAAATGAAGTACCGCTCTGGCTATGGTCGATTCTGGAGTTTATCGGGTTGGCAGGACGTGGGGATCTCGGTAGTGCCTTTGGCTTTTCGTGAGTAGTACCGCTTAGCTGGAGCAGTAGTACCGCTCGTCTGGACTCTGCAGCTCCTCCTCTTGCTCTTGATGTCCCTTTGAGCTGTAGCTTCTTCTAGGTTGACTCCTTGGTACCTAAGCATGCATAGCATTTCCGTTTGAGGTAGTAACCATGTCTCATGTGAATCGAAAGGGTGTGAGAGGAGTGATGTCACCTCGGTTTCAAGAGCTCTTGCGTGTGCTCAGTCATAGGTCCTTGTGGGGTTGGATGTGTCGATGTAGAGTCCATGGGGATGATGGAAGGATGCTCCGCATCACCCGCCTCTATCACATGATGCATTCAAGTTAACTAGGGATGCATCATTCTCATGTGAAGTTAAATCATCAATACCTTCTTTGTTACCTTGTAGCAAGGCGTGGTCGATGTGAATACAGATGTGAACCATGCTCTTGAGATGATGCAGCGCTCACAATCCGAGGTGGGGCTGCTCTAGTAGGTGCAGCAGTGGAGGAACCAACTTGGCGGTGGTGAGCATGAACTGGAATAGTAGTTGTTGTAGTCACCCATGCATCCTCCTGTATTTGTCTCTCAAAGGTACAAGCACGAACATACATACCATAATACAGCAGGAATATCTGAAATCTTTCCTGAATATCATGGTTCAAACCACCAAAAAATCTATTCATTGTATCATCTTTAGATTCTTCTATGTCACAATGATGCATATAAGATTTGAACTCTTTGTAGTAAGCATGAACAATGTTGTTGCCTTGTTTAAATTGTTCTAATTTGCGAAGCAATTCAGACGATAGTAAGAGGGAAAAATGTTGTCTCATTACATCTTTCAAATCTTTCCAAGTTGTGGGTTGGTTATCAATATTTTTCTTACAATGCACTCCACCAAAGTGAAGCAAAACCAGATAAATGCTCTAGTGGCAGCTCATTTCGCTCAAGTTCGGAAAAGTCATGGTTACTAAAACTTGTTCTACTTCAAACTCCGAGCTAGATAAATAGCAGGTTAAATCTACCCTCAAATGGCGGTAAAGAGATAACTGACCATGTGGTTGTGTGTGTTGTCCCAACTCTCGTGATGGTGAAGATGTGTCCATCGTCAAGAACTTCTATCTCGAACCTGTCATGATTAGTAGAAACAAGAAACAAAATTCAGAATAATGTTCCTATGAACTAGGATGTGGTTGTAAAGTGCTCACAGTAAAGCAAATATCAATATCTTACAAGTTCTTACCATCGGAGGTGGTGACGAGCGGCAAGATGTCAAATAACTCGAAGATTGTGTAAAGCGATTGCCGAGGAGCGTCACGTATACGGTGTAGAAATATGTGGAGCTGGGTTGGCTATATGGTAGCAAAAGATTAGCAATAATCAATTCAGAGATGCAATGTTGAATAAATGCTCAGCACTGTGATCTTGTCTGGTCCTAGGCTGAACCCGGACTAGAGGCGAACCTAGAACACTAATGAGGTCAGCGTAGCATAACTAGCATCAATGAAGGATACTAAGTAGCTCTTGACAGCAAGATAGAAGTGAAGATCCTAGCGGTAGTGAAGATAATGATGAAAACAAGCGCCAAGCGGGATATACAACAACTCTCTCCAACTTTCCTCTTGAAAAGTTTGAGCCAATTTTCTGATAAATTGTTGCAAAAAATGCTACTAACTCAAGCTTTCCAATGCAAAAGAATCACTCAATTCTGAGTTGATATGAGGTCAAAGAATTCTAAGCGGCTTGAAAAATTAGCACAAGCTGTGTTCACGAACCGGAGGCAAAAGACCTATTTAGAAGCCGATTTTGAGGTGTCAAATATTGAACTAGCAAAACTATTTACATGCGGCTCGTCGCTAGCTTCAATTGAGTACTCACGGAGCCAAAGCGGTCTTTGAGGAAGATACACCTGTTTTACTGAACAGTCGCAAAGCAATTCTAATCCGAATTCAGTGCGAGATTGATTCTAGATAGATCCGATTTTTTCTTCTCTTTTTTTCTCTGTTTTTTCTTTTCTTCTCTCTCTTTTTTCTTTTTTTCTCTTTTTTTTGATCTATTTTTTTCTCCCAAGACAAAGTAGATAAGATGCAGATTGGATCGAGCGAAGATGTGAGCGATCTCAACTATGATTATGACAATGAGCGGTGGGTAGCCGTGATGGAAATTGATGGATGTGTAGTGGACAGCGGAAGGAGAACAATGCAGTGGCGCGTGACTAATGAGCAGAACTTCGAAACTCTAAGCGAACTAGACACTAAGACCAGCAAATGACGACGATGCAACGATAATTCAACTATGCAAAACGAATAGAAAATTGCAAAACTCGGTAGCTTGGATAAAGGATGAACAGATCTAACTTTTTTGTGGCTTTTTCATGGACTGTAGGTATGAATGACAGATGCGATCTAAACTATGAAAAACTGTAAAATCTCACGAAACAACCTGGCGATACCACTTGATAGGCGGGGTGTCGATCTTTCGATGAAATGATAACTATCGATTTGGTGGAGGCAACTTTGACGATCCGACTACAAGCGTGCGCTGACGTTGCATTAGCAATGTAAACCCTCCGAGGTTATTGACCACGCGAACACAATCAACGACCACGAGGTCTATTCAAGCAATCGAAGAACAAGCAAGAATATGATAAAAGCAATCTGAATATTGCGAGTATGTATGAAGTATTGATAAAGGTGGGGATCCGTGATGAGGACATCAATACCATTGTTACACCCACAGCCCTGCTTTATTCATCTTGGACCAATTACTAGAGCTCGGCATGCGCCAACTAAATTACGGTACTTTCGTTTCTTGGTAATGATTCTAATATTCATGAGAATATGCTGCCTAAATTGGATACATTTGTTTTACTTACAAATGAAGGGCCTAGCATGGAAGAGGGTGAACATTGGAGCAAGAACAAGCATGGAGATGATGGCATGCATAAGAGGACAGAATGGAGTTACAAGTGATGATTTCAGGACTTTGAAGCCACCATAATGAGTGCATGAAGCCTTGGACGAAATATACAAGATGCCACTTCATAAATTTCGTCCGAGGCTATTCTGGTGTTGCGTCACCTTATTATTGAGCCAGGCCATGTAATTTCGAAATACATTAGTATAGGCTATTTTTTAGTCATATGTGTGGAAACAAGAGATAGGGTTAGTTTGGACCCCTCACCAAGGGCCACAAATTCACCCTCTTCCTCCATATATACAGCCCTTAGGGCACGTTTAGACTTTGGGTTTTGTTTAGATCAAAGTTAGCCATAGCAACTTGGCATTACCGTTTGTGTTCAGCGACGAGACAAAGCGTCCAAGAATCACCTTGATCAATAAAGCTTTCATCTTATATTATAATATCCAGATTGCAATCTCAGTTTCTTGCTTGTTCTTCGTTTGCTGAAATAGACCTCCTGGTCAGGTTGATGCGTGCTCGTGGTCAATAACCTCTCGGAGTTGGTTTAGCGATTGCTAAAGCGCGGCGTCCTCACGCCTTCGTGATCGGATCGTCAAAGTGAAACTTCAAATGAAATCCATCTCATCGAGAATGGGACACCTCTGCCTCTATCAATCCGTAGCGGTCTTAGTCAAGTGCGTTGGACACAAGCGAAGTACGAAGTTGCAATGGCTAACTTTTAACTAAACAAATCCCAAGGACAAAGCTACTAGATGGATGCTTAAATAGGAGCAAGGGGTGGCGGACAAGGAGGTGGGAGCGTCCCATGGCTAAAACCAACCCTAGGTCGTACAAGGCCAATGGGCCCAAGTGGAGTGGCGTAACACCTTTGGACTTGTGGTTTGACTCGGATTCTGGTGCAGCGTCAGATTGTTTCGTCTATAACTCAACGCTCGGACGGCTTTTAAGGTGATTCAATTGTGCTGGAAAGAGCATGAAATCTACTTTCCAACAAAAAAGAATCACCCAATTCAAATGCGTATGAAAAAAGTTGTTGGCGTTTTGAGTCAGGTATGTCTGTGCGGTCGAATCTGAATCCAGAACGTGAGAGACTTGGACTCTATCTTCTCTTGGGCCAAAAGTGACGTGAGAGGACTTTTTGAACAGCAAATAAACATCTCTTTCTTCCTTATCTTCATATGTGGATTGTACAAATATCCCATACACCTGCAATTAGACAAAACACAAAAGTGTGTGAAGTATTTTGTTACGGATAACATAAATAGATTATTGAATAGTTTGCACTAGAAATCACACGACAAATATGGATGTATGCAATATTTTTGGTCATATACAAGGTAGTCATGTCCTCATCAAGTAGAATGCAATGAGCGATTATAAGCAAATTCAATATGAAGGCATTCCTCCCACATTTCTTATTATTCTTTAGAACAGCCCTAAGCATAGTAGACAATGTTCTATAGTACTTCAGTTTGTCCATCAGTTTGGGGGTGACAAGTAGTACTAAAAGCAGTTTAGTCCCCAACTTAGTCATAAACATCTCCAAAAGTGGCTAAGAAATTTAGTATCACGATCTGAAACAATAGTATTTGGCACACCATGCAAGCGAATAATTTCACGAAAGAACAAATCAGCAACATTAACAGCATCATCGCTTTTATGACATGGTATAAAATCGCCATTTGAGAATCTATCACGACAACAAATATGCTATCCCTCCCTTCTTTGTTCTAGGTAAACCTAAAACAAAGTCCATAGATATATCCTCCCAAGGAACACTAGATACAGAGCAAAGGCATATATAAACCATGAGGATTGAGTCGTGACTTAGCTTTTTGACATGTAGCGAGAGCAATAAAAGCGCTCAACATCCGTCTCATCTTTGGCCAAAAGAAATGTGTAGCAAATGCGTCCTCCGTCTTCTTCACGAAAGTGTCCATTAGTCCTCCTCCATGCCTCCTGCAACAACAAAAAACGAGCGAAGCTAGGTGGAATGCATAGCTTGTTAGCGGAACACAAATCCATCATTAACGACAAACCTGTTCCATGTTCTTCCTTCTTTACAATTACGCAATACATCTTTAAAATCAGCATCATGCACATATTGATCTTTGATGGTCTCCAAACCAAATATTTTGAAGTCAAGTTGTGAAAGCATAGTATATGACGAGACAATGCATCAATAACATTTTCTTTACCCTTCTTGTGTTTAATGACATAAGGGAAAGTCTCAATGAATTCAACCCATTTAGCATGTCTACGATTCAGTTTAGCTTGACTTTTAATATGTTTCAAGATTCATGATCGAATGTATAACAAATTCTTTGGGCCATAAATAATGTTGCCATGTTTCTAAAGTCCGAACAAGAGCATATAATTCTTTATCATAAGTAGAGTAATTCAGACTAGACCCTCAATTTTTAGGAAAAGTATGCAACAGTTTGCCATCTTGTAATAACACACCTCTAATCCAATTCCACTAGCATCACATTCAAGCTCAAAGTCTTATTAAAATCGGAAAGTTGGAGTAATGGAGCATGTGTCAACAGCTTTCAATACCGTGAAGGCTTCTTCTGTCGGTACCCCAAACAAAAGCACATCCTTCTTTGTAAACTCGTTGAGAGGTGCAGCAATGGTGCTGAAATCTCTCAAAAGCGCTATAGAAAACAGCGAGGCCAAAACTCCTCACTTGTGTGACCGTTTTGGGTTGCGGCCAACTCTCAATAGCTTCAATCATGGCTTTATCAACTTCAATTCCTGTGGAGTAACAACATTGCCAAGAAAAGATACTCGGTGGTGCAAGGTGCACTTCCCAAGGTTACCAAACAAGCATCACGTAGAGCATTAAAAACAACACGTAAATGTTCCAAATGTTCTTCCAAAGATTTGCTATAAATCAGTATATCATCAAAATAGACTACCACAAATCGTCCAATGAAAGCACGTAAACTTAGTTCATTAATCTCATGAAAGTACTAGGTGCATTAGTTAACCCAAAAGGCATGACTAACCACTCATATAATCCAAACTTAGTTTTAAATGCTGTTTCCATTCATCTCCCAATTTCATACGAATTTGATGGTATCCACTCACAAATCAACTTTGGAGAATATTGTGAAAGCACTCAATTCATCAAGCATATCATCTAGCCTAGGAATAGGGTGGCGATAACGAATAGTAATATTATTAATGCCTCTACAATCAACACACATCGTGATGTACCATCCTTTTTCGGCACTAGAATAATAGGAGCAGCACAAGGACTAAAGGATTCGGCGTATATAACCTTTGTCGAGCAGCTCCATGCCAGCGTAATCTCCTTGTCTCCTCTGGATTGAGTGCGGTATGGTGCGGTTGGGTAAAGATGCACGGGAATTAAGTCAATTTGATCAATCAATCCGAATAGGTGGTAATCCCATTAGCGTCTTGTGGAAAAGCGTAACTCTGCAAAATGTTAGTGACGGAGGGGGGCAAGAAGAACACGTCCTCGAATGAAAATAATGCCTCTTTGCACACAAGCATAGCAAACAGATTTGCAAAATCCAGCTCATCAATATCGATTTGGTGGCAAGTAAACATGCACTTTTCAATTTAATTTCAGAAGCAGTAGATGGTTTATTATTAGGCTTCATGTGTTGCTCAAATTCTTTTACCACAATCTGATTTTCCTCTTATTTTCTCTGTTTTGCTTTATTAGCTCTATTAATATCATCTTTCAAAATGGACTCAGAGTCATAGGAAGAAAGTAATATTTTATCCTTATGAACAAGAGCATCTTGATTGTTTCTACCATGGTGTACAAATTTTTATCAAATTGCCATGGTCTACAAGTAATAAGGAACATGCTTGCATAGGTACCACATCACAATCAACATAATCAGCATATGTAGAGATACTAAAATGCACACGACAGTCGTGTTACCATAACCTTGCAGCTGTTGTTGAACCATTGGATGTAGTAAGGATGTGGATGTGGTCTTGTGGTGAGAGATAGCTTCTCCACCATCTCCATGCTAGCCAAGTTGTTAGCTCCCTCCATCTATGATGGCGAATAGAGCGTTCCTTCACAACTCCTTTGTATGGAACAAATTATGCCTCTGATTTTGCGGCTTGTGTAACCTGCACACTCAAAACACGTTGAGCACTAAACATTCATACACTCGGCATCTTGGCTGACCATGTATTGTGTCTCATGATCGAATCATCTCCGTGTTCCTCATGTGTAATAAGAGCCAAGTCTCCTCATCATAGTCACTAAGCGGACTCATACCCACCATCCTCGGTAGCAATCATCCTGCATTGAGATTTGCATTCTCTCGCAAAATGTCCTCTTCCCTTACAATGACGACAAATAATATCACTTGTGCCACAGCGCCATGGAAGAAGAAAGAGCTACTGTAGGTCGGCGGTGTGCTCTTGGCGGATAGTGGTGGTTGTGCTGCTTTGATATGTCGCGGTTGGAAGTGGCACCCGGCGGAGGTGCGGTGTAGCGAAGCGTGTGGAAGTAGATGATGCGTGGTGTGTCCATGATGAAGGTCGACCTGCGAGAAAAGTTAGTGCGCGCCAATGCATGTCGATCCACACTTCACGTTCAGCACAAGCAAGATGGAATAAGCAGTGATATTATTATAATCCTTATAGTCTAGAATGGTGAATATCTCTATTTAATCCACCCGAAAGCGTGCAAGCATAGCTTCATTCTCCTCAACAATACCACATCTAATCAAGCCAGTTTGTAATTCACGATAATATTCTTCTCTGAACTTTTGTCTTAAAGCTGCAATTTTTGAAGTAATTCCGTTGATAATATGGTGGAACCTTGATCGCATAGCAGTTTTCAAAGCAGCCCAAGTAGCTGGAGCAGGATATAATCTACAATGTTAGGACCACCAAACACATGCAAAGCTAGTGAAAGCACGCAATGAGGAACACGTCTCTCCTCGGGATATTGTAAACATGTAAATCGTTGTTCAGTTTCTAACTCCCAAGTAAGATATATATCAGAACATATCTACCCTCAAATGGTGGAATATTCAATTTCAGTTTAGGGAGATGGTCATGATCTACGTACTGAGGGAGCCCTAACATTGCCATTATTTGCATGTGGGCGACCTTGGTGGTTGTGGTCTTTGATGGTTGCAGATTACGATGTTGATCAACCTCATCCTCGTAATCTCCCATAATCATCTCTAAATGTAGGCGGTGGTTGTAAGAAAAGCAATTCATCAAACTTGCTATCAAGCTTTGTTTCAACGTCTTCTCAATGCCATCTATCTTCTCCATGGCCTCGTCAAATCTGTTGCACATCTTGCACTGTCCAATCATCATTTCTTTGAAACTTATCATGTATTTGTTTGTTAAATCGAGTTCTCCCAATCAGTCTCATCGGCTTGTGATCCTACCATGGTTGCGACAAATAGAACACACAAGAATATGATCCTCTGAGACTACTAAGAAGTGGTGGTGGTGTATCACAAACCCGTCAAGCAAATCTCAAATTCTTACATTCTTACCCAGTGACGGTGATAAACCGTTGTAGTCAAAACTCTCAAAGCTTGGCTATAGCGATTACGGGAGAATCAAGCATGGCGTAGATGTATGTGGATGGGAAGGCTTATAATATGGTAGTAGCAAAAAAGGTCGGCAATAATCAATTCGAGATGCAAAGTTGAATAAGCGCTCAATTGATGCTGTCTTGGTCCTAGGCTGAACCGTGCTAGAGGCGAGCCTAGAACACTAACAAAATCACGTTTTGCGTAAGCGAGGGAAAAGCACACTCGGATTTTTTTCCGCTCTTTTTTCTGCTCTTTTCGCTGCTTTTTTTGAAAAATCACTATAATGGCGAGTGTCTCAAAACTCTTCCTAGAATTTGTGAGATGGGCACAAAATTTTTAAACCAATTTTTTTCAACTGCCGGACCCAAAAACTGGAAGCGGGTCAAAAACTTTCTATAACGGCGACTAGCTGTCATTAGAAACACCTAAAAGTAGGATAGCGAAAATTTTTTTCCGTGCGTTTTGGAAAATTTTGAGCCTAAGCGGAGGTGGTTTCGGACTCTTTTTTTTTGAAAACCTCTTCTATGGGCGGACAAAGATGCTGGAATCGAAACCTACTCAGACAAGGAAACAGAATCGAAAACTAGATGGATCCGAAAACAAACCTAATATGCAAGGAACTGGATTGGTGATGATATATGGCAGCGGTGGTGGTATATGGATCAGTTGGCGGTGGCGGATAAGCGGTGGTATAAGGATCACAGATTGAGCGGTGGCGGATGGTGGTGGTAGTGGTAGATGGCGATGGCGATGTGATGGCGTGACAACTTATGAAACTTCGAAACTCTAAAGACTAGACTCTAAGACCGAACTAGACACTGACGATGCAACGAAATTCAACAACGCAAATCGAGAAAAAGATTACAAGGCTCATTGGTTGGGATATGATGAACTAACCCTAATTTTTTGTGGCTTTTTTAGTGGACTGGTATGAAAACAGACTCGATCTAAACTCAGCTGTAAAATCTCAAAACAACTGAAATCGATACCACTTGATAGAGGCAAAGGTGTCCCGTCTTTGATGAGATGGTGGATTTCGCTTTGGTGGAAGTCGACTTTGGCGATCCGACTCTGAGCGTCTCGAGGGCGTCGGCATTAACAACGCTAAACCAACTCCGAGAGGTTATTGACCGCAGCGGACACGATCAACCGACCACGAGTGCATTTCCTGCGAGCAAGCGAAGAACAAGCAAACTGATTGCAATCTGGATATTGCGAATATAAGATGAAGCTTTATTGATCAAGGTGGGGTTACATGGCCTTTGTGCATGCGTTGAACACAAGCGAAATCTGCGAAGTTGCAGCTATGGCGAACTTTTAATCTAAACAAAACCCAAAGTCTAGCGACACCCTCGGGCTGTATATATGGGGAAAAGGAGAATTTCGTGGTCCTTGAGGATGGGGTCAAAACCAACCCTAACTCTTGTTTCCCCACACATCGGACTCTAAAAATAGCCTATACTTAAGTATTTCGAAATTACATGGGCTGGCCCAATAATAAGGTGATCACCTAGAATAGCCTATGGACGAATATTATGAAGTGGCATCTTGTATATTTCGTCCAAGGCTTCATGCACTCCTTATGGTGGCTTCAAAGTCTGAAATCATCACTTGTAACTCCGTTCTTGATCCTTAGCATGCCATCAACTCCATGCGTGTTCTTGCTCCAATGTTCATCCTTCTCCAAGCTAGCCCCTTCATTTGTAAGCAAAACAAATGTATCCAATTTAAGCACATCATATTCTCATGAACATTAGAATCATTACCAAGAAACAAAAGTACACAGTAATTTAATTGGCGTCTTGAACTCTAGTAATTGGTCCATTATATGTAACATGAGGGGCTGTGGGTGTAACAATGGTATTGATGTCCTCATCACTTGGGCTGTATATATGGAGGAAGAGGGGTGAATTTCGTGGCCCTTGGTGGAGGTCCAAAACTAACCCTATCTCTTGTTTCCCCACACTCCGGACTCTAAAAATAGCCTATACTAATGTATTTCAAATTACATGGGCCTGGCCCAATAATAAGGTGTGACACCTAGAATAGCCTCTGGGACGAAATTTATGAAGTGGCATCTTGTATATTTCGTCCAAGGCCATGCACTCATTATGGTGGCTTCAAAGTCCAGAAATCATCACTTGTAACTCTATTCTTGTCCCCCTTGCGCATGCCATCATCTCCATGCTTGTTCTTGCTCAATGTTCATCCTTCTCCAAGCTAGGCCCTTGGTTTGTAAGCAAAACAAATGTATCCAATTTAGGCGACATCATATTCTCATGAACATTAGAATCATTACCAAGAAAGAAAGTACAGTAATTGGTTGGCGTCTTGTGAGCTCTAGTAATGGTCGATATGTATAGCGGTAGGGGCTGTGGGTGTAACAATGGTATTGATGTCCTCATCGGAGGGTCCTATATATAGTCAGAGGGTACATGGGCTCATAACCTTTGGCATGGCTGGCGGATGATCCAGGCGGTCCGGATGATCCGGCGGTCGGATGATCCGGGTGGGGCGGATGGTCCGGTGCTCTGCAAGTGTGGCCCGAGGCGGACGTCCGGTTGGTGGTCGGGATGTCCGGGGATCGGATGATCGGGCCGGGTCGGATGATCCGGCTTCGTGGAGGTTCATTGTTGCCTTGATCGATTTAGCGGATCGTTCGGACCGGTCCGGATCATCATCGAGCTCTGTCGGATCGTCCGGACCTCCGTCCGGATCGTCCGGCCTCTCATTCTGGTTGCTTTCTCCTCTCCGTCTTCGTATGCCTTCCTTCGATTCTCCTTGCGTCCTAGCCTCTTCATGGTCGACTCCTTGGTGCTGAGTATGCATAGAGTTTCCGTTTGAGGTAGTAACCATGTCTCATGTGAATCGAAGGAGAGTTGTGAAGGGTGATGTCACCTCGGTTTCAAGGGCTGCCGTGCTCGAGTCATCGGTCCTTGTGGTGTTGTAGGTGTTGATGTAGAGTCCATGGGGATGATGGAAGGATGCTCCGCATCGGACTTGTTCCCACCATATGAGCACATAGTCTTGGAACTCAAGTGATGCCATAGCGATCTTCTTCTCTTCCTCATAGTTATGCAAGCGAAAGATTTTGTCGACCTTCAATGCCCATGAGAGGTATTCTTGGGATCATTGGTTCCATTGAACTTGGGCATTGTGAACTTGAGCTTGCCATAGCGTTGTTCATCATTGTGTTGAGTCGATGTTGATGATGGCGTTCTTGGCGTGGAGGTAATCATCCTCATGTTGCTCTTGGCGAGGAGGAAGTCCATGATCAACTTGCTCTCGTTGACCTTGAGGTTGAGGCTGAGCTTGAGGAGCTTGTGGAGGAGCTTGTTGGGCAGCGTTGCATGCGTGGATGGTAGTTCCTCTCTTGTATTTCTTCTCGAAGGGCTTCCTCTTGATTCGCCTTCGCTTGTGCGGTTGGCGAGCTCGACTTGATGCTTGAAGGCGGCGTGCCTCAAGAGCTTGTGCTTCTCGTTGTTGTTGTTGAAGGCGTTGAGCCTCGGCGTCTTGTTGCTCTTAGTGTGGTAGCGCCGTTCTTGTTCTTCTTGTTGGTGGCGGCGTTGTCGTTCTTGAGCAGCAAGCGCCATTTGGCTCGGTTGGCGATGAGAACTTCTTCATCAACTTGCTCTTGGAATTCTTGTCGTGTAGCGGGTTGCGAGATGCAAGGCGGTCTTGGCCTTGGCGGCTCGACGAAGATGGGTAATGCTGTGTGGAGAAAGGTCGTCGGATGGCGACTTCGATGAGATGGTGGCTATCGTGTTGGATGAAGTCGACTTTGGCGATCCGACTACTGACGTCTTGAGGGCGTCGCGCCTGCAATCGCTAAACCAACTCAGAGGTTATTATTACCTGGGCACGATCAACGACCACGAAGGTGCATTTCCTGAGCAAGCGAACAACAAGCAAGAAACTAAGATTGCAATCGGATATTGCGAATATAAGAGAGCTTTATTGATCAAGGTGGGGTTACTGGCGCCTTTGTGCGGTAAGTGGAAAACAAGCGAAATGCGAAGTTGCAGCTATGGCGAACTTTTAATCTAAACAAAACCCAAAGTCTAGCGGTGCCCTAGGGGCTGTATATATGGAGGAAGAGGGAATTTCGTGGCCCTTGGTGGAGGGGTCGAAACTAACCCTATCTCTTGTTCCCCACATCTGGACTCTAAAATAGCCTATACTAGTGTATTTCGAAATTACATGGGCCTGGCCCAATAATAAGGTGCGCAGCACCTAGAATAGCCTCTGGGCGAAATCTATGAAGTGGCATCTTGTATATTTCGTCCAAGGCTTCATGCACTCATTATGGTGGCTTCAAAGTCTGAAATGATCACTTGTAACTCCATTCTTGCCCCCCTTCATGCCATCATCTCCATGCTTGTTCTTGCTCCAATGTTCATCCTTCTTCAAGCTAGGCCCTTCATTTGTAAGCAAAACAAATGTATCCAATTTAGGCGACATCATATTCTCATGAACATTAGAATCATTACTAAGCGAAAGTACACTAATTTAGTTGGCGTCTTGAGCTCTAGTAATTGGTCGGTATGTATAGCAGCGGGGCTGTGGGTGTAACAATGGTATTGATGTCCTCATCACTTGAGTGGCTCCGTCTTGAGTGTGAAGAGGTAGAAGTACGCGGTTCACCAACAAGTAGCGGATCATCCATTCTTGCATCGTTCTCTTTCTTTCTTGTCTTGGCGTCGAGTTTGTTGTCGAGTAATGGCGTGTATACGTTTCTCGGAGAGTCATAAGTCGGTGGAGAGGTTGTCGATCGTTAATCATTCTTGTTGCTCTTGATGGAAGCTCGTTCTTGGCATCAAAGAGGTGGCTCTTGGTGACGCATGATGACATGTCGTCGTCTTGCTCGATGAAGAGTGGATTTGTAGAAGAACTTGGCCTATCCATCATTTCATGCAAATTGTGAGTGGTAGAAGGAGAACAATGAATACCAATGTACCTTTGACCAAAGTTGAAGATGAATCAAGTTCACTCAAATGCGGACAATGAAATAGCACTATTGGTACCGATCCTTGTCGATTCTCACACTTACACAAGTAAAAGCTTTTGGTGGAGCTTGGTTAGGATGGTGGCACAAAATTGATTGTCGTTAGCTTGACTCAAAAATGTTGAAGAAGATTAAATTCGCATATGCAACAAGTAGACCAAGCAAGTGGTGGTACGGAAACACACGCAAATAGATAAATGGGATTGTGCAAACCAGAAATGAGCCAAATGTGGAATCCACGAAAATGCTCTTGTTGCACAATACTAGAGAACCTACACCACATTGCACAATAAGCGGATCTGAGACTTGTGCTCAACCTACTAAGCAAAAATACAACGATCTCTATCCCATTATGCTATATGTATGGTATATCGATTGATCCAAGATGATCTTATATGACAATCTTAATGTTGTATGATGCTATGCTTGTTGCTTATAAGCTCTTTGCTTATCTTTCCTCTTTGCTTAAAAGCTTGGTGGCTCTTTCTCTTTTGAGCTCTTTTCTTATGCAAACTTGACGAACTAAGATAGCAATTGTGTATGCGATGACAACTTTGTGACACACAAGTTGATTCGAGAGATATACCTCGATTGTATGTATGATATGGTGTATGCAACTAATGTGCACAAGTCACGTTGCGGCAATACTCAATGGCTAGTCTCAATGGGTAAACGCATAAAGATGGTATATGATGGTTATCAATGCAATTGCAAGGTATGACAAAGATGTCGTCGATGTTACGTCAATGCGAAGGTGAGTAGCCGACCAAAATGGCGTTTGTTGTTGATGTCACGCCTAGATGGCAAAACACAAAGGACACGGAATCTCACTCAAATTGTGAACTCAACTTGAATGGATCGGAGGTTATGTCTTGGGGTTTTCAAATGGAAGTGGTGGTAGATGGGGTGGGGAGGGTGTATGTATGTGGGTGGTAGTGGTGGTGGAGAGAGCTGAGTGCAGTTTGCGGAGGAAGCAGGATGATCGGGCGAGTCCGGATGATCGAGACTTAGTCCGGATCCGGGCAGGTCGACCATCTGGGAACTGCTCGGGAAGAACTTCAGCGGGGAGAAATTTGGCCCGGGAGTTTTGGGTGGATTCGAGGGGAGAAAGTGGGGACACAAGATGACATGGTATAAAGTGTGCCATTTTCGAGAATCTATCCACGACAACAAATATGCTATCCCTCCCCTTCTTTGTTCTAGGTAAACCTAAAACAAAGTCCATAGATATATCCTCCCAAGGAACACTAGGTACAGGCAAAGGCATATATAAACCATGAGGATTGAGTCGTGACTTAGCTTTTTGACATGTAGTGAAGCGAGCAATAAAACGCTCAACATCCCGTCTCATCTTTGGCCAAAAGAAATGTGTAGCAAGTACGTCCTCCGTCTTCTTCACGCCAAAGTGTCCCATTAGTCCTCCTCCATGCGCCTCCTGCAACAACAAAAGACGAACGGAGCTAGCTTGAATGCATAGCTTGTTAGCACGGAACACAAATCCATCATTAACGACAAACTTGTTCCATGTTCTTCCTTCTTTACAATGCTGCAATACATCTTTAAAATCAGCATCATACACATATTGATCTTTGATGGTCTCCAAACCAAATATTTTGAAATCAAGTTGTGAAAGCATAGTATAGCGACGAGACAATGCATCGGCAATAACATTTTCTTTACCCGTCTTATGTTTAATGACATAAGGGAAAGTCTCAATGAATTCAACCCATTTAGCGTGTCTACGATTCAGTTTAGCTTGACTTTTAATATGTTTCAAAGATTCATGATCAGAATGTATAACAAATTCTTTGGGCCATAAATAATGTTGCCATGTTTCTAAAGTCCGAACAAGAGCATATAATTCTTTATCATAAGTAGAATAATTCAGACTAGGCCCACTCAATTTTTCAGAAAAGTATGCAACAGGTTTGCCATTTTGTACTAACACACCTCCTAATCCAATTCCACTAGCATCACATTCAAGCTCAAAAGTCTTATTAAAATCAGGAAGTTGGAGTAAAGGAGCATGTGTCAACTTATCTTTCAACACCGTGAAGGCTTCATCCTGTGCGGTACCCCAAACAAAAGGCACATCCTTCTTTGTAAGCTCGTTGAGAGGTGCTGCAATGGTGCTGAAATCTCTCACAAAACGCCTATAGAAACCAACGAGGCCAAGGAAACTCCTCACTTGTGTGACCGTTTTGGGCTGCGGCCAACTCTCAATAGCTTCAATCTTGGCTTTATCAACTTCAATTCCCTGTGGAGTAACAACATAGCCAAGAAAAGATACTCGTCTGTGCAAAGGTGCACTTCCCAAGGTTACCAAACAAACGTGCATCACGGAGAGCATTAAAAACAAGCACGTAAATGTTCCAAATGTTCTTCCAAAGATTTGCTATAAATCAGTATATCATCAAAATAGACTACCACAAATCGTCCAATGAAAGCACGTAAAACTTCGTTCATTAATCTCATGAAAGTACTAGCTGCATTAGTTAACCCAAAAGGCATGACTAACCACTCATACAATCCAAACTTAGTTTTAAATGCTGTTTTCCATTCATCTCCCAATTTCATACGAATTTGATGGTATCCACTCATAAATCAACTTTGGAGAATATTGTAGAGCCACTCAATTCATCAAGCATATCATCTAGCCTAGGAATAGGGTGGCGATAACGAATAGTAATATTATTAATGCCTCTACAATCAACACACATCGTGGCGTACCATCCTTTTTCGGCACTAGAATAATAGGAACAGCACAAGGACTAAGGGATTCGCGTATATAACCTTTGTCGAGCAGCTCTGTACTTGACGCATAATCTCCTTCGTCTCCTCTGGATTGGTACGGTATGGTGCGGTTGGGTAATGATGCACCGGAATTAAGTCAATTTGATGCTCAATCCCTCAAATAGGTGGTAATCCGGTGGCACGTCTTGTGGAAAGAGCGTCGGTGAACTCCAACAAAATGTTAGTGACAGCAGGGGGCAAAGAGGAAGGCACGTCCTCGAATGAAAATAATGCCTCTTTGCACACAAAAGCATAGCAAATAGATTTGCTAAAATCTAGCTCATCAATATCAGATTTGGTGGCAAGTAAACATGCACTTTTCAATTTAATTTCGAAGCAACGATAGATGGTTTATTATTAGGCTTCATGTGTTGCTCAAATTCTTTTGCCACAATCTGATTTTCACTCTTATTTTTCTCCTGTTTTGCTTTATTAGCTCTATTAATATCATCTTTCAAAATGGACTCAGGAGTCATAGGAAGCAAAGTAATATTTTTATCCTTATGAACAAGAGTATCTTGATTGTTTCTACCATGGTGTACAAAATTTTATCAAATTGCCATGGTCTACCAAGTAACAAGGAACATGCTTGCATAGGTACCACATCACAATCAACATAATCAGCATATGTAGAGATACTAAAATGCACACTACGAGACGTGTTACCTTCACCTTGCCGCTGTTGTTGAACCATTGGATGTAGTAAGGATGTGGATGTGGTCTTGTGGTGAGAGATAGCTTCTCCACCATCTCCATGCTAGCCAAGTTGTTGCAGCTCCCTCCATCTATGATGACGCTTGAATAGAACGTTCCTTCACAACTCCTTTGTATGGAACAAATTATGCCTCTGATTTTGCTCAGCTTGTGTAACCTGCACACTCAAAACACGTTGAGCAACTAAACATTCATACTGTCAAGATCTTCAGCAGCCATGTATTGTGTCTCATGATCAGAATCATCTCCTCCGTGTTCCTCATGTGTAATAAGAGCCAAAGTCTCCTCATCATAGTCACTAGCGGACTCATACCCACCATCCTCGTAGCAATCATCACACGCTGAGATTTGCATTCTCTCATAAAATGTCCTCTTCCCTTACAACGACGACAAATAATATCACTTGTGTGCCTGTTGACGCCATGGAAGAAGAAGAGCTCTGTCAGAGCCGGCGGGTGTGCTCTTGGCGGATAGTGGTGGTTGTGCTCGCTTTCTTGTATCACGGTTGGAGGTGGCACTGAAGGGCGTGATGGTGTAGTGGAAGTAGATGATGCGTGGTGTCCATGATGAAGGTCGACCTGCAGAAAAGTTAGTGCGCGCCAATGCCTGTCGATCCTGCACCTCACGTTCAGCTTTACAAGCAAGATGGAATAAACGAGTGATATTATTATAATCCTTATAGTCTAGAATGGTCTGAATCTCTCTATTTAATCCACCCAGAAAACGTGCAAGCATAGCTTCATTCTCCTCAACAATATCACATCTAATCAAGCCAGTTTGTAATTCCTGATAATATTCTTCTACAGAATTTTTTCCTTGTCTTAAGCGCTGCAATTTTTGAAGTAATTCACGTTGATAATATGGTGGAACCCAACGAGTACGCATAGCAGTTTTCAAAGCAGCCCAAGTAGCTGGAACAGGATATAATCGACAATGTTCAGACCACCAAACACATGCAAAGCTAGTGAAAGCACAAACAGCAGCAGGAAAACGTCTCTCCTCAGGATATTGTAAACATGTAAATCGTTGTTCAGTTTCTAACTCCCAAGTAAGATATATATCAGGAACATACCTACCCTCAAATGGTGGAATATTCAATTTCAGTTTAGGGAGATGGTCATGATCTCGTACCTGAGGGGGAGCCCTAACATTGCCATTATTTGCATGTGGACGACCTGGTGGTTGTGGCGCTGGTGGTTGCACGTAGTTCTGATGTTGATCAACCTCATCCTCATAATCGCCCACATACTCATCATCCTCCTCGGTACCACCAGCAGCAGTAGCAGGAGCCAAAGAAGCACCAACAGCAGTAGTAGCGGCACCAGAATTTTGTCCTGGCTCAATAGGAACACGCTGAGCTCGTCCATACTGATTCGGAAGGGGGCGTAGTTGTTGTCGTTGCAGAGGTGCGATAGGTGCAGCCGGCGGTGGTTGTGGAAAACGCGCGAGCAATTCATCAAACTTGCTATCAAGCTTTGTTTCAAACGTCTTGTCAATGCCATCTATCTTCTCCATGGCCTCGTCAAATCTGTTTACCACATCTTGCACCTGTCAACTCATCATTTGCTGAAATTTATCATGTAGCTGTTTGTTCGTCATGTTCTCCCAGTCAGTCTCATCGGCTTGTGATCCTGCCATGGTTAGCAGCAATAGAAACACACAAGAATATGATCCTACAGACTATTAAGAAGTGGTGGTGGTGTATCACAAACCCGTCAAGCAAATCTCAAATTCTTACCAGTTCTTAGCCAGCAGCAGGTGGTGATCGGCAACCGTACCAGGGAGAATCAAACGCACGACGTAGATGTATGTGGAGCTGGGAAGGCTTATAATATGGTAGCAAAAAAGGTCAGCAATAATCAATTCAGAGATGCAAAGTTGAATAAACGCTCAACGACGGTACTGTGCTGGTCCTAGGCTAGACCGTGCTAGAGACGCGAGCCTAGAACACTAACAAAATCACGGCGCTGCACGTAAACAAGGGAGGAGCACACTCTGAATTTTTTTTTCTCTTTTTTCTTTCCTTTTTTTTGCACTTTTTTTCCTCTTTTTTTTTTGCTCCGCAACAAATTTTTTTCGGAAAAGTCTACAAACGGTCTAAAAACTGCCTAGCCAGAATTTTCCAGATTTCTGCGGATGGCTTGGAAGTTGGGGAGTCCTCTGCTGTCACGACTCGGAGTATCGCGTGATCTGGAAATCGAGAACAATGCAACAATTACTGGACTCGGACTAGGACTGGTGGCGGAGATGAATCTGGTGGAACTCGGACTGGTGGCGGAGATGAGTCTGGTGGAACTTCGGATGGTGGCGGAGATGAATCTGGTGGAACTTCGGATGGTGGCGGATATATGTTGCAGGTGGACTCGGATGGGCGTGATGGCGGCGGATATGTGGTGGCGTATATGGATTCGGATTGGCGGTGAATATGTGGTGGTGGTATATGGCGGCGGCGGCGTGACAACCTGTGAATGAACTCGAAACTCTAAAAGACTAGGCGCTAAGACCAGCAACTTGACACGACGATGCAACCGCAAATTCAACAAAGCAAATACTGAAAAGATTATGCAAAGGCTCGAATGGTTGGACGGGATGAACTAACCCTAATTTTTTGGCTTTTTCGTGGACTATAGGTATGAAGAACAGACTCGATCTAAACTACGAAAAACTGTAAAATCTCACCGAGCAACACGGAAATCTGATACCACGATAGAGGCAAAGGTGTCCGTCTTTCGATGAGATGGAGGATTTCGCTTTGGTGGAAATCGACTTTGACGATCCGACTCTGACGTGCGAGGACGCCGCATATAGCAATCACTAAACCAACCGAGAGGTTATTGACCACGCCGAACACGATCAACCGACCACGAGGTCTATTTCCTGCGAGCAAGCGAAGAACAAGCAAGAAACTAAGATTGCAATCTGGATATTGCGAATATAAGATGAAAGCTTTATTGATCAAGGTGGGGTTTTGTGGCGCTTTTATCGGTCGTTGAACACAAGCGAAATGCAGCGAAGTTGCAGCTATGGCGAACTTTTGATCTAAACAAAACCCAAAGTCTAAGCGGTGCCCTAAGGGCTGTATATATGGAGGAAGAGGGGTGAATTTCGTGGCCCTTGGTGGAGGGTCCGAAACTAACCCTATCTCTTGTTTCCCACACATACGGACTCTAAAAATAGCCTATACTAATGTATTTCGAAATTACATGGGCCTGGCCCAATAATAAGGTGACGCAGCACCTAGAATAGCCTCTGGACAAAATTTATGAAGTGGCATCTTGTATATTTCGTCCAAGGCTTCATGCACTCATTATGGTGGCTTCAAAGTCCTGAAATCATCACTTGTAACTCCGTTCTTGTTCCCGTTGCGCATGCCATCATCTCCATGCTTGTTCTTGCTCCAATGTTCATCCTTCTCCAAGCTAGGCCCTTCATTTGTAAGCAAAACAAATGTATCCAATTTAGGCAGCATCATATTCTCATGAACATTAGAATCATTACCAAGAAACGAAAGTACCTGGTAATTTAGTTGGCGTGCGCGAGCTCTAGTAATTGGTCCAGTATGTATAGCAGCAGGGGCTGTGGGTGTAACAATGGTATTGATGTCCTCATCAAGCTATTGAGAGCGAGCCTCATATATTCTACCACGACTCGCTTCTACACCGTATTTGCTTCCACTTCGGCATTGTGAAGAATGCACAAGGACACACTTTCAAGGTGACATCCTTCTTGAGCTTGGATATTGTGGATCATACTTCATGTGTTGCTTGCACCATTTGCACGCACGTTCGAGATATTGCTTTCCACCATGATTGCCACATTTCCATGCTTCATGACATATATACCTTGTGTCTTGCATCCAATTCTTGGACTACTTGCTACTATCATATGGTTGGTTGCACCAATATCATTTCTTCACATATGCCATGTCCGTTTGCTTATCACATGCTCGACTTGATTGCCTCACACATGATGAACAATTGCTCTTTCCATTGTGTTGAGTGCCACGATATCTTCACTACACCCTATGCACGTTATGCTTGGATTGTCTTGCAGTTGCCCCATGTGTTTAGACATTTCACTATATTTGGTGTTGTGAATGACTCTTATGCCTACCATAGACCGTTCTTTGAGCTCTTTATGCATGCTTGCTATGACCTTGATGTAGATGCTTGTTCACTTATCACATATATTTGCATCTTGACCTCCCATTTACATGTTTGTTCCCATGATGTACTTGATTGTGCTCAATTTATATGTCCAAATGTCATGATACACTTCTTTGTCACACCATATGCTATGCTTGATGACAACACTTGTTGGGTGAATCACCTCTTGAATGCTTGGTTTTACTCTTACGACAACCACATTTGTTTTTCCAAGTGCTTGTTATCTTTGCTACTTTTGATCGACCACTTCTACAAGGCAACGCCATCTCTTTCCCATGGTGATTTGGTTTTCGATCCGAGGTCGGATCTTTCCCAAGGGGGAGGGGATGATGCGGAGCATCCTACGGACATCACCATGTCAAGAGCCCATTTGGCAAGTGACACGTGCGACATCTACTTCACACACACTAAGGTGAATCATCTCCTTTACGTGCTCACTTGACCCCTTGAGGATGGCATACTACTTGACACTTCTCCGTGTGCATGCATAGGTATTGTCGAACTTCACGGACGGCGAGGAGGAGTGCAAGCGCCAAGGAACGACTACACCATCCGCGAGGGAAGCGTGGAAGAGAAGACGGAAGAAAGGAGAAGAAGGCGGAGCGGCTCGAGAGCAGGCGGACATCCGGACCGCCGTCCGGATCATCCGGCTCGGCCGGATCATCCGGGTCCCCTCCGGATCATCCGGATAATTCGTCGAAGACACCGAAGGCCTCTGTGAAGCCGGATCATCGGGCCCCTCCCGGATCATCCGGACGATGGCGGATCATCCGGACCCCATCCGGATTATCGGCGGCGGCGGATCATCCGGACCCCATCCGGATCATCCGGGCCTTGCTGCGTGTAACGTTTGGGCGAGGCCCATGTACCCATTCGCCCCTCACTTACCCTTTCGACCACTAGACTATAAATAGACCTCCTCCACCTCCTTTCTAGGGTTTGCAAATATGATAGGTCATTCTTAGGTGAGCTTTGCTCCTACCTATATCTACTCTTGAGAGAGAGAGACCACTACTCGATTGGAGGCCAAGACCTCCATCTAGGAGAAGATCCCGCGGGATATCATGAAGACCCCCTTATGGGAAGATCCATCTAGGATATCATCAAGACCTCCTCTTGGAGATGAACCTTACCTTGTATCTTTCCCTTTGTTGTTCATGTACCTTGTGATCTTGTGTGTTTGATTGTCTAGTGGATGTGTGATTTGGACTTGTTCTTGAGTGTTTCCCCTTGTGTTTTCTCCCCGTTCTTCCCCGTGTTCATCGTGTTCTTCGAGGGATCCCACTCCAAACGTGAAAGATCGTCGCTATAGGGTTCCACCCTACATCAGCGTATGAATGCTAAATATAAACTTGCTGGAGATAAGGGTAGAAAACATGTCGTGTTTGCACCTGGAGATCTTGTTTGGTTACATTTGCGTAAGGATAGATTTCCTGATTTGCGCAAATCAAAGCTAATGCCACGTGCTGATGGTCCCTTTAAGGTGTTGGAGAAAATAAATGATAATGCATATAAACTTGAGCTGCCTGCAGATTTTGGGGTTAGTCCCACTTTTAACATTGCAGATTTGAAGCCTTATTTGGGTGAGGAAGATGAACTTCTGTTGTGGACGACTTCATTTCAAGAAGGGGAGGATGATGAGGACATCAATACCATTGTTACACCCACTGCCCCTGCTGCTGTACATACTGGACCAATTACTAGAGCTCGCACACGCCAACTAAATTACTAGGTACTTTCGTTTCTTGGTAGTCATTCTAATGTTCATGAGAATATGATGCTGCCTAAATTGGATATATTTGTTTTGCTTACAAATGAAGGGCCTAGCTTGGAGAAGGATGAACATTGGAGCAAGAACAAGCATGGAGATGATGGCATGCGCAAGGGGAACAAGAATGGAGTTACAAGTGATGATTTCAGGACTTTGAAGCCACCATAATGAGTGCATGAAGCCTTGGACGAAATATACAAGATGCCACTTCATAAATTTCGTCCAGAAGCTATTCTAGGTGCGGCGTCACCTTATTATTGGGTCAGGCCCATGTAATTTCGAAATACATAAGTATAGGCTATTTTTAGAGTCGATGCGTGTGGGAAACAAGAGATACGGTTAGTTTGGACCCCTCCACCAAGGGCCACGAAATTCACCTCTCTTCCTCCATATATACAGCCCTTAGGGCACCGTTTAGACTTTGGGTTTTGCTTAGATTAAAGTTCGCCATACCTGCAACTTCGCGTACTTCGTTTGTGTTCAACAACCAGACAAAGGCGGCACAGAACCCCACCTTGATCAATAAAGCTTTCATCTTATATTCGCAATATCCAGATTGCAATCTCAGTTTCTTGCTTGTTCTTCGTTTGCTCGCAGGAAATAGACCCTCGTGGTCAGGTTGATCGTGCTCCGGCGTGGTCAATAACCTCTCGGAGTTGGTTTAGCGATTGCTAAAGGCGCGACGTCCTCCTGACTTCGTAGTCGGATCGTCAAAGTCGACCTCCACCAAAGCGAAATCCACCATCTCATCGAAAGACGGGACACCTTTGCCTCTATCACGTACTTGAAGTCATCTTGTACTTGACGTTCCGCCTTTGTAGCTTGATGCACGAGCTCAATGAGGTTGGAGTAGGGTTGGAAGTCGGCGATCTTCTTGATGGGATGATTGAGTCCATTCAAGAATCGTGCCATTGTTTGCTCATCATCTTCCTTGACATTGGCTCGAATCATGGCAATCTCCATTTCTTTGTAGTATTCTTCAACACTCTTTGTTCCTTGCTTGAGGAGTTGTAGCTTCTTGAAGAGATCATGGTTGTAGTAGGTTGGCACAAAGCGTGCTCGCATGACATCCTTCATTTGAGCCCAAGTGGTGATTGGAGGTTCACCTCTTGCTTGTCGGCGCTCAAGGACTTGTTCCCACCATATGAGCACATAGTCTTGGAACTCAAGTGATGCCATAGCGATCTTCTTCTCTTCCTCATAGTTGTGCAAGCGAAAGATTTTGTCGACCTTCAATGCCCATGAGAGGTACTCTTGGGATCATTTGTTCCATTGAACTTGGGCATTGTGAACTTGAGCTTGCCATAGCGATGTTCTTCATTGTTTTGAGGTCGATGTTGATGATGGCGTTCTTGGCGTGGAGGGTAATCATCCTCATGTTGCTCTCGGCGAGGAGGAAGTCCATGATCAACTTGCTCTTGTTGACCTTGAGGTTGAGGATAAGCTTGAGGAGCTTGGCGTTGCGCACGCGGATGGAAGTTCCTCTCTTGTATTTCTTCTCGAAGGGCTTCCTCTTGATTGCGCCTTTCGCGATTGCGGTTGGCGAGCTCGACTTGATGCTTGAAGGCGCGTTCCGCCTCAAGAGCTTGTGCTTCGTTGTTATTGTTGAAGGCGTTGAGCCTCGGCGTCTTGTTGCTCTTGGTGTAGGCGCTTCGTTCTTGTTCTTGTTGGTGGCGAAGACGTTGTCGTTCTTGAGCTTGAGCAAGCGCCATTTGGCTCGATTGAGGACGAGGAACTTCTTCATCAACTTGCTCTTGGAGATTCTTGTCGTGTAGCGGGTTGCGAGATGCATAGCGGTCTTGACGCTGCTCGGCGAAGAATGTTCGATGAGGTGTACTTGTGTCGGAGAAGGAGTCGTCGGAGTGGCGACTTGAGTGGCTCCGTCTTGAGTGTGAAGAGGTAGAAATCGCGGTTCACCAACAAGGCGCGGATCTCGTCCATTCTTGCATCATTCTCTTTCTTGTCGCGTCGAGTTTGTTGTCGAAGTAATCTCTTATACGCTTCTCGGAGAGTCGCAAGTCGGTGGAGAGGTTGTCGGTGCGTTTCGCTCATTGCTTGTTGCTCTTGATGGAGAGCTCGTTCTTGGCGCCAAAGAGGTGGCTCTTGGTGACGTGGGATGACATGTCGTCGTCTTGCTCGATGAAGAGTGGATTGGTAGAAGAACTTGGCCTATCCATCATTTCAAGCAAATTGTGAGTGGTAGAAGGAGAAGAACTAATACCAATGTACCTTTGACGAAGTTGAAGATGAATCAAGTTCACTCAAATGCGGACAATGAAATAGCACTATTGGTACCGATCCTTGTCGATTCTCACACCTACACAAGTAAAAGCTTTTGGTGGAGCTTGGTTAGGATGGTGGCACAAAATTGATTGCAATCGTTAGCTTGACTCAAAAATGTTGAAGAAGATTAGCAAATTCGCAAATGTAACAAGTAGACCAAGCAAGGAGTGGTAAACGGAAACACACGCATAAATAGATAAATGGGATTGTGCAAACCAAAAGTGAGCCAAAATGTGGAATCCACGAAAATGCTCTTGTTGCACAATACTAGAGAGACGCTAGCACGATTGCACAATAGGCGGATACGGAGCTTGTGCACAACCTACTAGGCAAAAATGCAACGATCTCTATCCCAAGTATGCTATATGTATGGTATTTCAGTGCAATGATCCAAGATGATCTTATATGACAATCTTAATGTAGTATGATGCTATGGTTCTTGCTTATAAGCTCTTTGCTTATCTTTCTCTTTTGCTTAAAAGCTTGGGTGGCTCTTTCTCTTTTGAGCTCTTTTCTTATGCAAACTTCACGAACCAAGATAGCAATTGTGTATGCGATGACAACTTTGTGACACACAAGTGGATCTCGAGATATGCACCACTATAGTATGGTATGTATGCTATGGAGTATGATCACTAATGTGCACAAGTCACGTTGCCGGCAATACTCAATGGCTAGTCTCGATGGGTAAGCAACGCAAAAGATGGGCTATGATGGTTATCAATGCAATTGCAAGAGATGACAAAGATGTCGTCGAAGTTACCGTGCTTGGCGATGATGAGTCCTTGGCGAAGATGAGCGGTGGTGATGTTGACGTCGAACCGTACCTATATAGCCGAAACACAATAGGACACGGGAACCACAACTCAAATTCTCAAAGAACAAAAGCAACAATGGTGGTAGCGGAAAACGGAGGTGGTATAGCGTATGATGTGGTGAAAGGCCTAGGCAAAGATGCCAATATTTGGAAATTTAGATGGTGTCCAATGGTGTTGTAGCCTATCTAGGAGGAAGGAGAATGTCAATAGCTTCTCAACGAGCTAAAGAACGCGAAAATCGGACTCCGGATGTGGAAGTTATGGTGGAAATGGTGAAACTCAGAAAGCTGGAAATGGTCAGGGCGGTAGTACCGCTGGGGAGGGCGGTAGTACCGCTCGTGTCGGGTTTTTTCGACTATTTCGGCTGGGAGGGGCCTGGCGGTAGTACCGTTCTCGGGGCGGTAGTACCGCTTGAGGTTCACAGCGGTAGTACCGCTCTATAGGGCGGTAGTACCGCTCGTGTCGGATTTTCTCGATTGCTCGAATTGTTTAGCGATTTTGGGCGGAAATGGATGATTTGGGGTCAAAATTCGATGGATTTTGTGGATGGAAAGAGGTGAAACTTGGGGAGATGCTAGATCGACTCGAAACCAAGCAAATCCACGGATCAAAATCAACAAAACATCATCAAACTAACAAATCGCAAAAAAATTTGGGGCTATTTTTGTGGGGATTTTCGGGGTTTTAGGACGAAAACAACAAAATCAAGCTTGAAATCACGGGGTAGGGGCTCCAAAAACGTGATCAACGTGGCTCATGATACCATATGATGTAGGGTGGAACCCTAATTCGTCGATCTTTCACGTTTGGAGGATCTCACGGAGGAACACGAAGAACAGCGGAAGAACGAGAGGAAACACGGGGAAAACGAGGGAGGAACACTCAACCAACAAGGATCAATCACACAAGGTCTAGATCATCGAAGCACGAGTGATACATGGTCCAAAATCAACAAAGGAAAGATACAAAGGTAGCCGTTCTTCTCCCGGAGGAGGTCTTGAATCCACGAGGATCTTCCCTTGGAGGGGTCTTGAATCCGATGGATCTTCTCCTAGACGGAGGTCCTGATCTCCGTGGAGAAGTACCGGTGGATGAGCAAAGGCTCTCACACACAAATATGAGCTAATCCAATGCTAACCCTAGAAAGGATGAGGGGATGGTCTATTTATAGTCTAGGTTCTCCAAGGGGTAAGTTGAGGCGAACGAGTACATGGGCCTCGCCCAAACGCCAGCTGCACGCAGAGCGGGCGGTAATACCGCTCGGGAGGGCGGTAGTACCGCTTGAGGTGCTTCAGCGGTAGTACCGCTCTGGAGGGCGGTAGTACCGCTTGAGGTGCTTCAGCGGTAGTACCGCTCGGGAGGGCGGTAGTACCGCTCTGGCGCCGTTCGATTCCTGGAGTTTGTCGGGTTCGGCGGACGTAGGGCGGATCTCGAGCGGTAGTGCCGCCTGGCTCGGCTCAGCGGTAGTACCGCTTGGCTGGAGCGGTAGTACCGCTCGTGCTGGACTCTACAGCTCCTCCTCTCGCTCTTGATGTCCCTTTTGAGCTGTAGCTTCTTCTAGGTTGACTCCTTGGTACCTAAGCATGCATAGCATTTCCGTTTGAGGTAGTAACCATGTCTCATGTGAATCGAAAGGGAATTGTGAGAGGAGTGATGTCACCTCGGTTTCAAGAGCTCTTCTTGCGTGCTCGAGTCATAGGTCCTTGTGGGGTTGGATGTGTCGATGTAGAGTCCATGGGGATGATGGAAGGATGCTCCGCATCAAGAGGACTACAAATTTTGGGGCAATCAGGCAAAAAGCACGAGAAAATCAAGTACTTTCAAGGACCGCCATAGAATGGACAGATGTTCACTAAAACGGTCATAATTTTGTCATTCGGAGTCCGTGTCGGACCCATAAGTACTCAAACTGCTCGCGGCGAGCGTGCGAATCAAAAATACTCCCGCTTGCACCAGGAGGCCTAAAGTACCCTCAAATTCAGCCTTAAGAAGGACTTTTTGGCCCTGAAAGTCAAAGAACATCATTCGTCGCTGTTTTATAGACAAGTTTTTGAACCCATTGGCACTTCCTTTTGAAGGAAATTCGAGAGAATATGTTTGATGTAGGGTGGAACTCTATAGCGGCGATCTTTCACGTTTGGAGTGGGATCCCTCAAAGAACACGATGAACACGGGGAAGAACGGGCAGAAATCACAAGGGGAAACACTCAAGAACAAGTCCAAATCACACATCCACTAGACAATCAAACACACAAGATCACAAGGTACATGAACAACAAAGGGAAAGATACAAGGTAAGGTTCATCTCCCAGAGGAGGTCTTGATGATATCCTAGATGGATCTTCCCACAAGGGGGTCTTGATGATATCCCATGGGATCTTCTCCTAGATGGAGGTCTTGGCCTCCAATGGAGTAGTGGTCTCTCTCTCAAGAGTAGAGATAGGTAGGAGCAAAGCTCACCTAAGAATGAGCTTTCACTCTGCTAACCCTAAGCGGGAGGAGGGGAGGAGTATATATAGTCTTAGCCATGAAGGGGTGAGTGGGGAAAGGATACATGGGCTTTGGGCCGATTCTGCTGCAGTGAGCAGGCGAGGCCCGGATGATCCGGATGGGGTTGGATGATCCGGCCATCGTCCGGATGATCCGGAGGTGACCGGATGATTCGCCAGGAGGACCCTTCTGTTGTCGTCGGACGATTTGTCCGGATGATCCGGGGGGGCACCCGGATGATCCGGCCGAGCCCGGATGATCCGGACGGCGGTCCGGAGTTCCGTCTGGCTCCTGCAGCCGCTCCGTCTTCTTCTCCTTTCTTCCGTCTTCTCTTCCACGCTTCCCTCGCGGATGGTGTAGTCGTTCCTTGGCACTTGCACTCCTCCTTGACATCCGTGAAGGTCCGACAATACCTATGCATGCACACGTAAGGAGTGTCAAGTAGTATACCATCCTCGAGAGTGTCAAGTGAGCACGTGTAAAGGAGAAGATTCACCTTTGAGTATGTGAAGCAGATGTGGCACGTGTCACTTGCCAAACGAACTCTTGACATGGTGATGTCCATAGGATGCTCCGCATCATCCCCTCCCCCTTGGGAAAGATCCGACCTCGGATCGAAATCCAAATCACCATGGGAAAGAGATGATGTAAATCGTGTAGAACTGGACGATCACCAAGCATTAAATCATCTTGTAGTTCCAAATGGGCACTCTCAATGTCGCACTGCGTCTTGTAATTCCTTCAAAAGTAGCAAAGATAACAAGCACATGGAAAAACAAATGTGGTTGTCGAAGAGCAAAACGAAGCATTCAAGAGGTGATTCACCCAACAAGTGTTGTCATCAAGCATAGCATATGGTTTGACAAAGAAGTGTGGCATGGCATTTGAGCATATAAATTGAGCACAATCAAGTACATCATGGGAACAAGCATGCAAATGGGAGGTCAAGATGCAAATATATGTGATAAGTGAACAAGCATCAACCTCAAGGTCATAGCAAGCATGCATAAAGAGCTCAATGAGCGGTGTATGGTAGGCATAAGAGTCATTCACAACACCAAATAGAGTGAAATGTCTAAACACATGGGGAAAGTGCAAGACAATCCAAGCATAACGTGCATAGGGTGTAGTGAAGATATCGTGGCACTCAACACAATGGAAAGAGCAATTGTTCATCATGTGTGAGGCAATCAAGTCAAGCATGTGATAAGCAAAGGGACATGGCATATGTGAAGAGCGAGATGCAACACACAAGGCATATATGTCATCAACCCAAGAAAGCAAGTAGTGGAACATGGGTGATGCAATATAGCGAGCATTCATAGCTATCAAATCAAGCAAGCTAGTAGTGCGAAGATGCAACATACTAGGAGGAATCATGGCAAACATGTCATTGGTGCAAATAGTGGGCATGAATAATTCACAAGTCATAGCACAAGCATGAAAGCAAGATATGAGTACAATATCATGAATGTATTGGCGAGAGGCCATATGTGAATAGCAATGGGTCATCATGACTCTCCCAACACAACAAGCATCAATAGAATGGGGCACATGATAAACATGGCAAAAGCAACAAGGATCTCCACCAAGCATGCAAATACACATAGGGATATCATAATGGAGAATCATGGGTAGATGCAAACAAGGGTCACAATTGCATGGCAAAGGCATAGAAGCAAACATAGCATGCAAAGTGAACACGGTAAAATGAGCATAATGTGAGAAGTGGTAAATGGCCCATAGCCGTGTGAGAGCCAAGTAGAGGAGTTGCGTAGTCCTTGCACGAAGGGGACATTGGTAAGGATAGTCCACGGGATCCCAAATCATCATTGCTCTCTAGAGCTCGTTTTGTCAACTCGTGGGATTGCGAGGTTGACAAGTATTCATGGGTACCTACACAAAAGAGACACAAACCAAAGAAATTGTGTGGCGTGGTAAATGTACACATCATCCATCATGATTGCACGTGTGAGTTAGCACAAGATAAGCAATGCTCAAAGAAATTTGAGGCATGATATATGAACATGTCATCCATCATGAAAGAATAGTTGTTATGTATGACACGATGGGGACACAAATTGAGCAAACAAGTATATGGCACATCAAAAGCATGTTTGTTCATGGGGAGCATATGGTGCACACAAGTATTGGGATCATGCAATGGATGGGATGGATCAAAATCTCCTAAAATGTATGAGGAAACTATGGGGGTCTCCTCATGAGCAATATCGGAAACATCATATGGAGAAAATGGACAACATCCAAAAAAATGCATATCCGAAGCTAGGTGGTCATGGCATGGCATATGAGTTAGATGATGCAAAGGAGCATATCAATATCATTACAAGAGAAACAAATGCCAATAACCATGGGCGTGTCATCTATGCCATATGTGCAAATTGGGTTTATTTTAATGGCATATGCATAGTCACTATGAAGAGATTGCAAATAAGACATATGGTTGATCTCATGCATAGCATATGACAAGTCAAGCGGATTATCAAACATGATGTGACCTAAAGAATTGTCACAAGAAATCCTATGTAACATGGCATCACAACTAATAGACTCCACAAGAGAATCATCATACTCATCATAAATGGGCAAATCATCGCATGGGGAAATCATACTAGCATGAAGCATGGCAATAGGTGGATCAACATCATGAAAGCAATCAATGTCAAGAATGTCCACTAGTGGGACTAGAGCATCACCTTCACCTATGTTACCTTTGTCACACCACTCAAGTGGTGTAGGTGAGGTGGGAAAGACCAGATGGTGGTCATCTTCATCTTGATGGAACCATGTGGGGGGTGCATCATATTCCACCATGGTCATCGTCTTGTCCAAAGGGAGGACGAAGTCGTCGAGGATCAGCGCATCATCATAAATGGGACCTAGCACCAAACGAGAAGACACAATAGAGGTAGAGGTCAAGTTGTTAGAAATGCAAATGGCCTCACGAGACCTATCAACTATCTCACTCTCTCTATGTGGTGGTTCACTCACTCCCTCAAAATAGGTGCACTCAAACTCACGTATGGTGGAGTCACTCATCTCACTCAAGTGGTGTGATGTAGGGTGGAACCCTAATTAAATCGATCTTTCACGTTTGGAGGGATCCTACGGAGGAGACACGAAGAACGCGGAAGAACGAGAGGAAATCACGGGAAAAACGAGAGAGACACTCAACCGACAAGAGATCAATCACACAAGGTCTAGATCATGAAGCACGAGTGATACATGGTCCAAAATCAACAAAGGAAAGATACAAAGGTAGCCCTTCTTCTCCAGTGGAGGTCTTGAATCCACGAGGATCTTCCTTATAGGGGTCTTGAATCCGATGGATCTTCTCCTAGACGGAGGTTGATGAGGACATTACTACCTTGGATAAGACCAAAAATATTGCATACATGCATATTTATCAGGTGATTTCTAGTGCAAACTATTCAATAATATATTTATGCTATCCAGAACAAAAATACTTCACATACTTTTGTGTTTTGTCTAATTGCAGGTGTATGGGACATTTGTACAATCCACATATGAAGATAAGGGAAAAGGAGAAGTTTAGGTGCTGTTCAAAAAGTCTTCTCACGTCACTTTTGGGCCAAGAGAAGATAGAGTCCAAGTCTCTCACGTTCTGGATTCAGATTCGGACTGCACAGACATACCTGACTCAAAACGTCAACAACTTTTTCATACGGACTCGAATTGGGTGATTCTTTTTGCTTGGAAAGTAGATTTCATGCTCTTTCCAGCACAGTTGGAATCACCTTAAAAGCCGTCCGGAGCGTTGAGTTATGGACGAAACAATCTGACGCTGCACCAGAATTCGAGTCAAACTACAAGTCCAAAGGTGTTACGTCACCTCCACTTGGGCCCATTGGCCTTGTACGACCTAGGGTTAGTTTTAGGCTGCCTTGGGACGTTCTCCCACCTCCTTGGCCGCCACCCTTGCTCCTATATAAGTAGATCCATCTAGTAGCTTTTTCCTTGGGATTTGTTGATAGAGGCAAAGGTGTCCCGTCTTTCGATGAGATGGTGGATTTCGCTTTGGTGGAAGTCGACTTTGACGATCCGACTACCGAACGTGCGAGGACGTCGCGCCTTAGCAATCGCTAAACCAACTCCGAGAGGTTATTGACCACGCCGGAGCACGATCAACCTGACCACGAAGGTCTGTTTCCTGCGAGCAAGCGAAGAACAAGCAAGAAACTGAGATTGCAATCTGGATATTGCGAATATAAGATGAAAGCTTTATTGATCAAGGTGGGGTTCTGTGACGCCTTTGTCTAGTCGTTGAACACAAACGAAGTACGCGAAGTTGCAGCTATGGCGAACTTTTAATCTAAACAAAACCCAAAGTCTAAACGGTGCCCTAAGGGCTGTATATATGGAGGAAGAGGGGGTGAATTTCGTGGCCCTTGGTAGAGGGGTCCGAAACTAACCCTATCTCTTGTTTCCCCACACATACGGACTCTAAAAATAGCCTATACTAATGTATTTCGAAATTACATGGGCCTGGCCCAATAATAAGGTGACGCAGCACCTAGGATAGCCTCTGGACGAAATTTATGAAGTGGCATCTTGTATATTTCGTCCAAGGCTTCATGTACTCATTATGGTGGCTTCAAAGTCCTGAAATCATCACTTGTAACTCCATTCTTGTCCCCCTTGCGCATGCCATCATCTCCATGCTTGTTCTTGCTCCAATGTTCATCCTTCTCCAAGCTAGGCCCTTCATTTGTAAGCAAAACAAATGTATCCAATTTAGGCAGCATCATATTCTCATGAACATTAGAATCATTACCAAGAAACGAAAGTACGGTAATTTAGTTGGCGTCTTGTGAGCTCTAGTAATTGGTCCAAGATGTATAGCAGCAGGGGCTGTGGGTGTAACAATGGTATTGATGTCCTCATCATCCTCCCCTTCTTGAAATGAAGTCGTCCTCGACGGAAGTTCATCTTCCTCACCCAAATATGGCTTCAAATCTGCAATGTTAAAAGTGGGACTAACCCCAAAATCTGCAGGCAGCTCAAGTATATATGCATTATCATTTACTTTCTCCAACACCTTAAAGGGACCAGCAGCACGTGGCATTAGCTTTGATTTGCGCAAATCAGGAAATCTATCCTTACGCAAATGTAACCAAACAAGATCTCCAGGTGCAAACACAACATGTTTTCTACCCTTATCTCCAGCAAGTTTATATTTAGCATTCATACGCTCAATGTTTTCCTTAGTTAACTCATGCATTTTAAAATCAATTCAGCACGTTCTTTAGCATCAAAATTAACCTTCTCTCGAAGATGGAAGAGGCAACAAATCAATAGGTGCACGAGGTAGGAAACCATACACAACTTCAAAAGGGCACATCTTAGTAGTAGAATGCAATGAACGATTATAAGCAAATTCAATATGAGGCAAGCATTCCTCCCACATTTTCTTATTATTCTTTAGAACAGCCCTAAGCATAGTAGACAATGTTCTATTGACTACTTCAGTTTGTCCATCGGTTTGGGGGTGACAAGTAGTACTAAAAAGCAGTTTAGTCCCCAACTTAGCCCATAAACATCTCCAAAAGTGGCTAAGAAATTTAGTATCACGATCTGAAACAATAGTATTTGGCACACCATGCAAGCGAATAATTTCACGAAAGAACAAATCAGCAACATTGACAGCATCATCGCTTTTATGACATGGTATAAAGTGTGCCATTTTCGAGAATCTATCCACGACAACAAATATGCTATCCCTCCCCTTCTTTGTTCTAGGTAAACCTAAAACAAAGTCCATAGATATATCCTCCCAAGGAACACTAGGTACAGGCAAAGGCATATATAAACCATGAGGATTGAGTCGTGACTTAGCTTTTTGACATGTAGTGCAGCGAGCAATAAAACGCTCAACATCCCGTCTCATCTTTGGCCAAAAGAAATGTGTAGCAAGTCGTCCTCCGTCTTCTTCACGCCAAAGTGTCCCATTAGTCCTCCTCCATCGCCTCCTGCAACAACAAAAGACGAACGGAGCTAGCTGGAATGCATAGCTTGTTAGCACGGAACACAAATCCATTATTAACGACAAACTTGTTCCATGTTCTTCCTTCTTTACAATTCTGCAATACATCTTTAAAATCAGCATCATGCACATATTGATCTTTGATGGTCTCCAAACCAAATATTTTGAAGTCAAGTTGTGAAAGCATAGTATAGCGACGAGACAATGCATCAGCAATAACATTTTCTTTACCCTTCTTGTGTTTAATGAATTCAACCCACTTAGCATGTCTACGATTCAGTTTAGCTTGACTTTTAATATGTTTCAAAGATTCATGATCAGAATGTATAACAAATTCTTTGGGCCATAAATAATGTTGCCATGTTTCTAAAGTCCGAACAGAGCATATAATTCTTTATCATAAGTAGAGTAATTCAGACTAGGCCCACTCAATTTTTCAGAAAAGTATGCAACAGGTTTGCCATCTTGTAATAACACACCTCCTAATCCAATTCCACTAGCATCACATTCAAGCTCAAAAGTCTTATTAAAATCAGGAAGTTGGAGTAAAGGAGCATGTGTCAACTTATCTTTCAATACCGTGAAGGCTTCTTCCTGTGCGGTACCCCAAACAAAAGGCACATCCTTCTTTGTAAGCTCGTTGAGAGGTGCAGCAATGGTGCTGAAATCTCTCACAAAGCGCCTATAGAATCCAGCAAGGCCAAGGAAACTCCTCACTTGTGTGACCGTTTTGGGCTGCGGCCAACTCTCAATAGCTTCAATCTTGGCTTTATCAACTTCAATTCCTGTGGAGTAACAACATAGCCAAGAAAAGATACTCGATCGGTGCAAAAGGTGCACTTCCCAAGGTTACCAAACAAACGTGCATCACGAGAGCATTAAAAACAGCACGTAAATGTTCCAAATGTTCTTCCAAAGATTTGCTATAAATCAGTATATCATCAAAATAGACTACCACAAATCGTCCAATGAAAGCACGTAAAACTTCGTTCATTAATCTCATGAAAGTACTAGGTGCATTAGTTAACCCAAAAGGCATGACTAACCACTCATATAATCCAAACTTAGTTTTAAATGCTGTTTTCCATTCATCTCCCAATTTCATACGAATTTGATGGTATCCACTACGCAAATCAACTTTGGAGAATATTGTAGAGCCACTCAATTCATCAAGCATATCATCTAGCCTAGGAATAGGGTGACGATAACGAATAGTAATATTATTAATGCCTCTACAATCAACACACATACGTGATGTACCATCCTTTTTCGGCACTAGAATAATAGGAACAGCACAAGGACTAAGGGATTCGCGTATATAACCTTTGTCGAGCAGCTCCTGTACTTTGACGATAATCTCCTTCGTCTCCTCTGGATTGGTGCGGTATGGTGCACGGTTGGGTAATGATGCACCGGAATTAAGTCAATTTGATGCTCAATCCCTCGAATAGGTGGTAATCCGGTGGCACGTCTTGTGGAAAGACGTCGCGAACTCTGCAAAATGTTAGTGACAGCAGGAGGCAAAGAGGAAGGCACGTCCTCGAATGAAAATAATGCCTCTTTGCACACAAAAGCATAGCAAACAGATTTGCTAAAATCTAGCTCATCAATATCAGATTTAGTGGCAAGTAAACATGCACTTTTCAATTTAATTTCAGAAGCAACAGTAGATGGTTTATTATTAGGCTTCATGTGTTGCTCAAATTCTTTTGCCACAATCTGATTTTCACTCTTATTTTTCTCCTGTTTTGCTTTATTAGCTCTATTAATATCATCTTTCAAAATGGACTCAGGAGTCATAGGAAGCAAAGTAATATTTTTATCCTTATGAACAAGAGTATACTTGATTGTTTCTACCATGGTGTATGAATTTTTATCAAATTGCCATGGTCTACCAAGTAACAAGGAACATGCTTGCATAGGTACCACATCACAATCAACATAATCAGCATATGTAGAGATACTAAAATGCACACGAACAAGACGTGTTACCTTAACCTTGCTGCTGTTGTTGAACCATTGGATGTAGTAAGGATGTGGATGTGGTCTTGTGGTGAGAGATAGCTTCTCCACCATCTCCATGCTAGCCAAGTTGTTGCAGCTCCCTCCATCTATGATGGCTTGAATAGAACGTTCCTTCACAACTCCCTTTGTATGAAACAAATTATGCCTCTGATTTTGCTCAGCTTGTGTAACCTGCACACTCAAAACAAGTTGAGCAACTAAACATTCATACACAAGCATCTTCAGCAGCCATGTATTGTGTCTCATGATCAGAATCATCTCCACCGTGTTCCTCATGTGTAATAAGAGCCAAAGTCTCCTCATCATAGTCACTAGCGGACTCATACCCACCATCCTCGGTAGCAATCATCACACGCTGAGATTTGCATTCTCTCATAAAATGTCCTCTTCCCTTACAATGACGACAAATAATATCACTTGTGTGCCTGTTGACGCCATAGAAGAAGAAGAGCTCTGTGCAGGCCCGGCGGTGTGCTCTTGGCGAGATAGTGGTGGTTGTGCCTGCTTTCTTGTATCACGGTTGGAGGTGGCACTGAAGGAGGTGATGGTGCGGTGGAAGTAGATGATGCACGTGGTGTCCATGATGAAGGTCGACTGCAGAAAAGTTAGTGCGCGCCAATGCTCGTCGATCCTGCACTTCACGTTCAGCTTTACAAGCAAGATGGAATAAGCGAGTGATATTATTATAATCCTTATAGTCTAGAATGGTCTGAATCTCTATTTAATCCACCCGAAAACGTGCAAGCATAGCTTCATTCTCCTCAACAATACCACATCTAATCAAGCCGTTTGTAATTCGATAATATTCTTCTACAGAATTTTTGCCTTGTCTTAAACGCTGCAATTTTTGAAGTAATTCACGTTGATAATATGGTGGAACCCAACGAGTACGCATAGCAGTTTTCAAAGCAGCCCAAGTAGCTGGAACAGGATATAATCTACAATGTTCGACCACCAAACACATGCAAAGCTAGTGAAAGCACAAACAGCAAGCAGGAACACGTCTCTCCTCGGGATATTGTAAACATGTAAATCGTTGTTCAGTTTCTAACTCCCAAGTAAGATATATATCAGGAACATATCTACCCTCAAATGGTGGAATATTCAATTTCAGTTTAGGGAGATGGTCATGATCTCGTACTGAGGGGAGCCCTAACATTGCCATTATTTGCGTGTGGACGACTGGCGGTTGTGGTGCTGGTGGTTGCACGTAGTTCGATGTTGACCAACCTCATCCTCGTAATCTTCCACATAATCATCCTCGTCGGTACCAAAGCAGCAGCAGAGCAGGAGCCAAAGAAGCACCAACAGCAGAGAGCAGCGGCACCAGAATTTTGTCTGGCTCAATAGGAACACGCTGAGCTCGTCCATACTGATTCGGAAGGGGCGAAGTTGTTGTCGCTGCAGAGGTGCGATAGGTGCAGCCGGCGGTGGTTGTGGAAAACGCGCGAGCAATTCATCAAACTTGCTATCAAGCTTTGTTTCAAACGTCTTCTCAATGCCATCTATCTTCTCCATGGCCTCGTCAAATCTGTTTACCACATCTTGCACCTGTCCAATCATCATTTGCTGAAACTTATCATGTAGCTGTTTGTTTGTCGTTCTCCCAATCAGTCTCATTGGCCTGTGTTCCTGCCATGGTTAGCAGCAATAGAAACACACAAGAATATGATCCTCAGACTACTAGGAAGTGGTGGTGGTGGTGTGGTGGACAGTCACAAATCCGTGAAGCAAATCTCAAATTCTTACCAGTTCTTACCCAGAAGCGGTGGTGTTCGACAACCGTTGTAGTCAAAACTCTCAAAGCTTGGCTATAGCGATTACGGGGAGAATCAAGCGCACGACGTAGATGTATGTGGAGCTGGGAAGGCTTATAATATGGTAGCAAAAGGGTCAACAATAATCAAATCAGAGATGCAAAGTTGAATAAGCGCTCAACGACGGCAGATCTTGTCTTTGGTCCTAGGCTAGACCGTGCTAGAGACGCGAGCCTAGAACACTAACAAAATCACGGCGCTGCATGTAAACAAAGGAAAAGCACACTCTGAATTTTTTTTTTCGCTCTTTTTTTTGCGCTGTTTTTTTTTGCGCTGCTCTTTTTTTTTGCGAAAAATCACTATAATGGCGAGTGTCTCAAAACTCTTCCCAGGTCAAACTGACAGGATGGGCACGACATTTTTTCGACCAATTTTTTTTTTTTCGACTGCCCGGACCCAAAAACTGGAAACGGGTCAAAAAAAACTTTCTATAACGGCGACTGGCTCAATACGCTTAGAAACACCTAAAAATAGGATAGCCAGAAATTTTTTTGTCCCGTGCGGTTTTGGAAAATTTTGGAAAAAAAAATTTCGCTCTTTTTTTTTTTTTTTTTTGGAAACCAACCTCTTCTACGGACGGCAAAAGATTGCTGGAATCCGAAACCTACTCAGACAAGGAAACACGAATCGGAAATTAGATGGATCCTGAAAACAAATCTAATATGCAAGGAACTCGAATTGGTGGTGGATATATGGTGTGGTATATGGCAACGGTGGTGGTATATGGCAGCGGTGGTGGTATATGGATACGGATTCGAAGCGGTGGCGGATAAGCGGTGGTGGTAGATGGCAGGGCGATGATGATGGTGCGGCGGCGTGACAACTTATGACCGAACTCGAAACTCTAAAAGACTAGACTCTAAGACCAGCAACTAGACACGACGATGCAACCGCAAATTCAACAACGCAAATCTGAAAAGATTATGCAAAGGCTCAAATTGGTTCGGATATGATGACCTAACCCTAAATTTTTTTTGGCTTTTTCGTGGACTGTAGGTATGAAGAATGACTCGATCGAACTACGAAAAACTGTAAAATCTCACCGAGCAACACGGAAATCTGATACCACTTGATAGAGGCAGAGGTGTCCCGTCTTTCGATGAGATGGTGGATTTCGCTTTGGTGGAAGTTGACTTTGACGATCCGACTACTGAACGTGCGAGGACGTCGCGCTTTAGCAATCGCTAAACCAACTCCGAGAGGTTATTGACCACGCCGAGCACGATCAACGACCACGAGGGTCTATTTCCTGCGAGCAAACGAAGAACAAGCAAGAAACTGAGATTGCAATCTGGATATTGCGAATATAAGATGAAAGCTTTATTGATCAAGGTGGGGTTCTGTGGACGCCTTTGTGCAGTCGTTGAACACAAGCGGCACGCTGCGAAGTTGCAGCTATGGCGAACTTTTGATCTAAACAAAACCCAAGTCTAAACGGTGCCCTAAGGGCTGTATATATGGAGGAAGAGGGGGTGAATTTCGTGGCCCTTGGTGGAGGGGCCCGAAACTAACCCTATCTCTTGTTTCCCCACACATACGGACTCTAAAAATAGCCTATACTAATGTATTTCGAAATTACATGGGCCTGGCCCAATAATAAGGTGACGCGGCACCTAGAATAGCCTATGGACGAATATTATGAAGTGGCATCTTGTATATTTCGTCCAAGGCTTCATGCACTCCTTAGGGTGGCTTCAAAGTCCTGAAATCATCACTTGTAACTCCGTTCTTGATCCCCTTGCGCATGCCATCAACTCCATGTGTGTTCTTGCTCCAATGTTCATCCTTCTCCAAGCTAGGCCCTTCATTTGTAAGCAAAACAAATGTATCCAATTTAGGCAGCATCATATTCTCATGAACATTAGAATCATTACCAAGAAACGAAAGTACCTGGTAATTTAGTTGGCGTGCGCGAGCTCTAGTAATTGGTCCAGTATGTATAGCAGCAGGGGCTGTGGATGTAACAATGGTATTGATGTCCTCATCAAAAACTCCGCCAATTCCGGTACCACTTGCATCACAATGGACCTCAAAAGTTTTGTCAAAATTGGGCAAAGCAAGAATTGGAGCATGAGTAAGCAAAGACTTGAGCTCATCGAAAGCGTTGGCTTGCAAAGGTCCCCAAACAAAAGGAGTATTCTTCTTACTCAAAGCATGCAAAGGAGCTGCAATAGTGCTAAAGTTTTCACAAAGCGGCGATAAAACCTGCAAGACCAAGGAAACTTCGCACTTGTTGCAAATTGGTGGGTTGGGGCCAAGTTTTAATTGCTTTGATCTTAGTTTCATCAACATGGACACCCTTGGAAGAGACAACGAAACCCAAGAAAACCACTTTGTCAACTCCAAAAGTGCATTTCTTCAAGTTGGCATAAAGACTTTCTTTTCGAAGTGTTTGCAAAACAAGCTTAACATGATCAAGATGCTCTTTCGTGGTTTTGCTAAACACAAGAATATCATCGAAGTAAACCACAACAAAGATTCCAATGTATGGACAAAGTACATGATGCATGAGGCGCACAAAAGTTTCGGGAGCTTCCGACAAACCCATAGGCATAACCAACCATTCATATAAGCTAAATTTTGTTTTGAAAGCAGTTTTACATTCATCACCCTCATGAATGCGGATTTGATAATAGCCACTTTTAAGATCAATTTTTGAGAAAAAGTTGGCTCCACTAAGTTCATCAAGCATATCATCTAGCGAGGAATGGGATGCCTATAGCGCACGGTGATAGCATTTATGGGTCTACAATCGGAGCACAAGCGGAAACTTCCATCGGGCTTAGGCACAAGAATAACGGATACGGCACAAGGGCTTAAGCTTTCACGTACATGACCGTTGTCGATTAGTTGTTGTACTTGCCGTTGAATCTCCTTGGTTTCTTCGAGATTGACACGGTAGGGAGCTTTGTTTGGAAGTGGCGCTCCGGGGATGAGGTCGATTCGATGCTCAATGCCTCGAAGAGGAGGTAGACCCGGAGGTAGCTCATCGGGGAAAACATCTTGAAATTCCTCCAAAAGAGATTGAAACACCAAAGGTAGCTCATGAGTGGTGTTAGTTTGTGGTTCTCCATCCTTGCACACTAGGACAAAGTGCATCACACTCGATGGGTTCTCACACACTTCTCTCATCTCATGTTTGGTGGCGAATAGTATGAGGTTTTTCTCTCTAGGCGAAGAGGCGCTCAAATTTGGCTTGTGGCTCTCACTCACTTTTTGGTGGCTCACTTTCTCACTCTTCTCTCTTTGGTTGGTGGCTTGTTTGTCGGCTATCACTTGACTAGGAGACATGGGTCGTAGGACATATTCTTTGCCTTTCATCTTGAAGCTATAGTGGTTTGTACGCCCATTGTGGTAGACACCACGGTCGAATTGCCATGGCCGACCAAGGAGGAGGTGGCAAACGGTCATTGGGACCACATCACACTCCAAAGTGTCCTCATATGCACCTATTTTGAATGATACTTGGACCGTATGCTCAACTCGTATAGTGCCGGAGTCACTTAGCCATTGCCCTTGTAGGGTTGCGGGTGCTTCTTCTTGACCAATTGGAGCTTGGAGCATAGTTCTTCGCTTGCCAAATTGTGGCAACTACCTCCATCGATGATGACCTTGACGGATCTCCCATTGATGCCGGCCTTTGTGTGGAAGATGTGGCATCTTTGGTCTTCTTCTTGTTGATGTTGAAGTGTCAAGACCTTGGAGACAACAAGAGCGGGACTTGTATCTTCATCACAAAAGACTTGATCATCTTCATCGTCGTTGATGCGCCGGTGCTTGGCCACTTGCTCAATAGCGTCCATTTCATCTTCACTCATTGAGTCGTAGGTGCCATCGTCGTTGAGTATCATGAATGCACGCTTGTTGGTGCATTCATATGACTTGTGGCCTCGGCCGCCGCAAGTAAAACACTTGAAGGAGCTTGTCTTGACGGTCTCATCGGTTGGAGTAGATGATGAAGCATGTGGCTTGGAGTTACTTGTAGTAGGAGGAGGACGACTTGAACTGGTAGAAGTTTTCTTGTAACTTGACTTGTCGTCGTTGCTTGGAAAAGGCTTGGTTGATGTCGAAGTTGGAGTAGTTGTTGAAGCTTGGTTGTTGGAGAGGCCGTATGTCTTGGATGAGTACTTGGCGTTTGAAGTCATCTTGCACTTGTCGTTCCGCCTTTGTAGCTTGATGCACGAGCTCAATGAGGTTGGAATAAGGTTGGAAGTCGGCGATCTTCTTGATGGGATGGTTGAGTCCATTCAAGAATCGTGCCATTGTTTGCTCATCATCTTCCTTGACATTGGCTCGAATCATGGCAATCTCCATCTCTTTGTAGTATTCTTCAACACTCTTTGTTCCTTGTTTGAGGAGTTGTAGCTTCTTGAAGAGATCACGGTTGTAGTAGGTGGGCACAAAACGTGCTCTCATGACATCCCTCATTTGAGCCTAAGTTGTGATTGGAGGTTCACCTCTTGCTTGTCGGCGCTCAAGGACTTGTTCCCACCATATGAGCACATAGTCTTGGAACTCAAGTGATGCCATAGCGATCTTCTTCTCTTCCTCATAGTTGTGCAAACGAAAGATTTTGTCGACCTTCAATGCCCATGAGAGGTACTCTTCGGGATCATTGGTTCCATTGAACTTGGGCATTGTGAACTTGAGCTTGCCATAGCGTTGTTCATCATTGTGTTCAGGTCGATGTTGATGATGACGTTCTTGACGTGGAGGGTAATCATCCTCATGTTGCTCTTGGCGAGGAGGAAGTCCATGATAAACTTGCTCTTGTTGACCTTGAGGTTGAGGTTGAGCTTGAGGAGCTTGTGGAGGAGCTTGTTGGGCTTGATGTTGCACACGTGGATGGTAGTTCCTCTCTTGTATTTCTTCTCGAAGGGCTTCCTCTTGATTGCGCCTTTCGCGATTGCGGTTGGCTAGAGCTCGACTTGATGCTTGAAGGGCGCGTTCCGCCTCAAGAGCTTGTGCTTCTCGTTGTTGTTGTTGAAGACGTTGAGCCTCGGCGTCTTGTTGCTTTTGGTGTAGGCGCGCTCGTTCTTGTTCTTGTTGGTGACGAAGACGTTGTCGTTCTTGAGCTTGAGCAAAAGCCATTTGGCTCGATTGAGGACGAGGAACTTCTTCATCAACTTGCTCTTGGAGATTCTTGTCATGTAGCGGGTTGCGAGATGCATGCGGTCTTGACGCTGCTCGGCGAAGAATGTTCGATGACGGTGTACTTGTGTCGGAGAAGGAGTCGTCGGAGTGGCGACTTGAGTGGCTCCGTCTTGAGTGTGAAGAGGTAGAAATCGCGGTTCACCAACAAGGCGCGGATCTCGTCCATTCTTGCATCGTTCTCTTTCTTGTCTTGCGTCGAGTTTGTTGTCGAAATGTAATCGCGTGTACGTTTCTCGGAGAGTCGCAAGTCGGTGGAGAGGTTGTCGATCGTTCGCTCATTGCTTGTTGCTCTTGATGGAGAGCCGTTCTTGGCGCCAAAGAGGTGGCTCTTGGTGACGTATGATGACATGTCGTCGTCTTGCTCGATGAAGAGTGGATTTGTGGAAGAACTTGGCCTATCCATCATTTCAAGCAAATTGTGAGTGGAAGAAAGAGAAGAATGAATACCAATGTACCTTTGACCGAAGTTGAAGATGAATCAAGTTCACTCAAATGCGGACAATGAAATAGCACTATTGGTACCGATCCTTGTCGATTCTCACACCTACACAAGTAAAAGCCTTTGGTGGAGCTTGGTTAGGATGGTGGTACAAAATTGATTGCAATCGTTAGCTTGACTCAAAAATGTTGAAGAAGATTCGCAAATTCGCATATGCAACAAGTAGACCAAGCAAGTAGTGGTACACGGAAACACACACGCAAATAGATAAATGGGATTGTGCAAGCCAAAAATGAGCCAAAATGTGGAATCCACGAAAATGCTCTTGTTGCACAATACTAGAGAGACGCTAGCACGATTGCACAATTGGCGGATACGGAGCTTGTGCATAACCTACTAGACAAAAATGCAACGATCTCTATCCCAAGTATACTATATGTATGGTATTTCGGTGCAATGATCCAAGATGATCTTATATGACAATCTTAATGTTGTATGACGCTATGCTTGTTGCTTATAAGCTCTTTGCTTATCTTTCCTCTTTTCTTAAAAGCTTGAGTGGCTCTTTCTCTTTTGACCTCTTTTCTTATGCAAACTTGACGAACTAAGATAGCAATTGTGTATGCGATGACAACTTTGTGACACACAAGTTGATTCCGAGATATGCACCTCGATTGTATGTATGATATGGTGTATGCAACTAATGTGCACAAGTCACGTTGCCGGCAATACTCAATGGCTAGTCTCGGTGGGTAAGCAACGCAAAAGATGGTATATGATGGTTATCAATGCAATTGCAAGGTATGACAAAGATGTCGTCGATGTTACCGTCCGTAGCGAAGATGAGTAGCCGACCAAAATGAGCGTTTGTCGTTGATGTCACACCGCGCCTAAATAGGCAAAACACAAAAGGACACGGAAATCTCACTCAAAATGTCGAACTCAAATTCGAATGGAAGTACGGAGGTTGTGTCTTGGGGTTTGGCAAGTGGAAATGGTGGTGGATGGGATGTGGAGGGTGTATATGTGTGTGGAAGGTGGTGGTGGTGGATGGGGGCTGCAGAATCTGCAGTTTCGGCAGAGGAAGCCGGATGATCCGGGCCAGGAGCCGGATGATCCGGGCGAGTCCGGATGATCCGGGACTTGGTCCGGATGATCCGGGCAGGTCAACCACGCACGGGAACTGCTCGGGAAGAACACGAAAATGGGGTGGAATTTGACGATTTCGGGGATTTTGGGTGGATTTCGAGGGGAGAAGGTGGGGAAACACAAGATCCACGAGTTACACACCGAATCCACGGATCAAAAACAACAAAACATCATCAAAACTAACAAATCACAAAAAAATTTGGGGGTATTTTTGTGGGGATTTTCGGGTTTTTAGGACGAAAACAACAAAATCAAGCTAGAAATCACGAGGTAGGGGCTCCAAAAACGTGATCAACCTGGCTCATGATACCATATGATGTAGGGTGGAACCCTAATTCGTCGATCTTTCACGTTTGGAGGGGATCCTACGGAGGAGACACGAAGAACGCGCGGAAGAACGAGAGGAAATCACGGGGAAAAACGAGAGAGACACTCAACCGACAAGAGATCAATCACACAAGGTCTAGATCATCGAAGCACGAGTGATACATGGTCCAAAATCAACAAAGGAAAGATACAAAGGTAGCCCTTCTTCTCCGAGTGGAGGTCTTGAATCCACGAGGGGATCTTCCCTTATAGGGGTCTTAAATCCGATGGATCTTCTCCTAGACGGAGGTCCTGATCTCCGTGGAGAAGTACCGGTGGATGAGCAAAGGCTCTCACACACAAATATGAGCTAATCCAATGCTAAGTCTCAAAGTGAGGAGAGGGGGTCCTATATATAGAGTCTGGGGCGAAGGGGTACATGGGCTCAGCCCAACACGCGCGCGCAGGCGCTGGCCGGATGATCCGGCCGACGGTCCGGATGATCTGGGCTGGTCCGGATGATCCGGGTGGGGGCCCGGATGGTCCGGGTGCTCTGCTCGTGACGGCGCAGGGCCGGACGTCTGGCTGGTGGTCCGGATGTCCGGGCGGTGTCCGGATGATCCAGGCCGGGGTCCGGATGATCCGGCCTCAGCGTGGAGGTTCTGTTGCCTTCGGTTGATTTAGCCGGATCGTCCGGACCGGGGTCCGGATCATCCGGGCTCTGTCCGGATCGTCCGGGCCTCCGTCCGGATCGTCCGGCCTCTATGGTCCTGGTTGCTTCTTCCTCTCCGTCTTCGCGTATGTCTTCCGCTTCCGATTCTCCTTGCTTCCTAGCTTCTTCATGGTCGACTCCTTGGTGCCTGAGTATGCATAGAGTTTCCGTTTGAGGTAGTAACCATGTCTCACGTGAATCGAAGGAGAGTTGTGAGAGGCGTGATGTCACCTCGGTTTCAAGAGCTCTTGCACGTGCTCGAGTCATCGGTCCTTGTGGTGTTGTAGATGTTGATTTAGAGTCCATTGGGATGATGGAAGGATGCTCCGCATCATGGTGGGGGTTGTGGCTCTCCTCACATGGGAATTGTGGCAACTCGTCATATATTGGGCTAGTGGTGAAGTCACTCTCACTCTCATTATGGTGGCACAAGTCACTCAAGTCATCATACGTCGCCGTGGTCGAAGGGAAAGTCCCATGCTCAACCATCTCGTCGTGGTCGCCGTGGATGAAGGCCGAAGATGGCACATCATCACTCTCGTCGTGGATGAAGGCCGAAGATGGCTCAACATCACTCGCGTCATGGATGAAGGCCGAAGATGGCACATCATCACTCTCGTCGTGGATGAAGGCCGAAGATGGCTCAACATCACTCTCGTCGTGGATGAAGGCCGAAGATGGCACATCATCACTCTCGCCTCCTAAGATGGAAGCATCATCCTTGCTCGCCACCTTGTCGCTCGCCTCCAAAGCTTGGTCCTTGGGAGCATCGTCTTGGAGCTCGTCGGGCTTGGACATCTTGGTGGTACTAGCCTCATGCTTGTCGTAGAGCTTGGTCGCCGCGAAGTTTGCGTGGGGTGGAGAAGCCTTGGCCTTCATGAGTTCTTGTTCCACCTTGAGAGCACCAATGTAGTAGTCGTCGATGGACTTGTAGTTCTCGAGGAAGATGGTCTTGGAGATGTCGTTGTGCAATCCCATCATGAAATCGAACTTCATCGAAATGGGGTCGTCCACGCCGGCTCGTCGCAAGGCAATCATCATCTCCTTGAAATACTTGTCGATGGACTTGGATCCTTGGGTGGTGTTCTCCAATTGGCGTCGAAGTTGTTCTGTGTAGGTTGGAGGCACAAACTCTCGCCGCAAAGCTTTCTTCGTCTTGGGCCAACTCATGTCGTAGTACTCCGAAGGTGTGTAAAGCCACCATGCCAATGCGTAGTCGTGGAAGTTTCTTGTGGCGCACTTCACTTGATCTTCGGGAGGAACTTGATGTAGCTTGAGGTAGTCGTCCATCATACGCTCCCACTCGAGGTACCCCTCGGGTTCTTGAGTCCCATTGAAAGGAATCTTGTGGTCGGTGTCGAGGTCGTAGTAGCTCGTGGAAGTCGTGGACTTGAGCTTGGGTAGCTGATAGAGGCAAAGGTGTCCCGTCTTTCGATGAGATGGTGGATTTCGCTTTGGTGGAGGTCGACTTTGACGATCCGACTACGAGCGTGCGAGGACGTCGCGCCTTAGCAATCGCTAAACCAACTCCGAGAGGTTATTGACCACGCCGAGCACGATCAACCGACCACGAGGGTCTATTTCCTGCGAGCAAGCGAAGAACAAGCAAGAAACTGAGATTGCAATCTGGATATTGCGAATATAAGATGAAAGCTTTATTGATCACGGTGGGGTTCTGTGGACGCCTTTGTGCGGTCGTGGAACACAAGCGGCACGCGAAGTTGCAGCTATGGCGAACTTTTAATCTAAACAAAACCCAAGTCTAAACGGTGCCCTAAGGGCTGTATATATGGAGGAAGAGGGGTGAATTTCGTGGCCCTTGGTGGAGGGGTCCAAACTAACCCTATCTCTTGTTTCCCCACACATACGGACTCTAAAATAGCCTATACTAATGTATTTCGAAATTACATGGGCCTGGCCCAATAATAAGGTGACGAGCACCTAGAATAGCCTCTGGACGAACTTTATGAAGTGGCATCTTGTATATTTCGTCCAAGGCTTCATGCACTCATTATGGTGGCTTCAAAGTCCTGAAATCATCACTTGTAACTCCATTCTTGTCCCCTTAGCATGCCATCATCTCCATACTTGTTCTTGCTCCAATGTTCATCCTTCTCCAAGCTAGGCCCTTCATTTGTAAGCAAAACAAATGTATCCAATTTAGGCAGCATCATATTCTCATGAACATTAGAATCATTACCAAGAAGCGAAAGTACACGGTAATTTAGTTGGCGTCTTGTGAGCTCTAGTAATTGGTCCAAGTATGTATAGCAGCGGGGGCTATGGGTGTAACAATGGTATTGATGTCCTCATCATCCTCCCTTCTTGAAATGAAGTCGTCCTCGACGGAAGTTCATCTTCCTCACCAAATATGGCTTCAAATCTGCAATGTTAAAAGTGGGACTAACCCCAAAATCTGCAGGCAGCTCAAGTTTATATGCATTATCATTTATTTTCTCCAACACCTTAAAGGGACCAGCAGCACGTGGCATTAGCTTTGATTTGCGCAAATCAGAAATCTATCCTTACATAAATGTAACCAAGCAAGATCTCCGGTGCAAACACAACATGTTTTCTACCCTTATCTCCAGCAAGTTTATATTTAGCATTCATACACTCAATGTTTTCCTTAGTTAACTCATGCATTTTTAAAATCAATTCATCACGTTCTTTAGCATCAAAATTAACCTTCTCCGAACATGGAAGAGGCAACAAATCAATAGGTGCACGAGGTAGGAAACCATACACAACTTCAAAAGGGCACATCTTAGTAGTAGAATGCAATGAACGATTATAAGCAAATTCAATATGAGGCAAGCATTCCTCCCACATTTTCTTATTTTTCTTTAGAACAGCCCTAAGCATAGTAGACAATGTTCTATTAACTACTTCAGTTTGTCCATCAGTTTGGGGGTGACAACTAGTACTAAAAAGCAGTTTAGTCCCCAACTTAGCCCATAAACATCTCCAAAAGTGGCTAAGAAATTTAGTATCTCGATCTGAAACAATAGTATTTGGCACACCATGCAAGCGAATAATTTCACGAAAGAACAAATCAGCAACATTGACAGCATCATCGCTTTTATGACATGGTATAAAGTGTGCCATTTTCGAGAATCTATCCACGACAACAAATATGCTATCCCTCCCCTTCTTTGTTCTAGGTAAACCTAAAACAAAGTCCATAGATATATCCTCCCAAGGAACACTAGGTATAGGCAAAGGCATATATAAACCATGAGGATTGAGTCGTGACTTAGCTTTTTGACATGTAGTGCAGCGAGCAATAAAACCGCTCAAATCCCGTCTCATCTTTGGCCAAAAGAAATGTGTAGCAAGTACATCCTCCGTCTTCTTCACGCCAAAGTGTCCCATTAGTCCTCCTCCATCGCCTCCTGCAACAACAAAAGACGAACGGAGCTAGCTGGAATGCATAGCTTGTTAGCACGGAACACAAATCCATCATTAACGACAAACTTGTTCCATGTTCTTACTTCTTTACAATTCTGCAATACATCTTTAAAATCAGCATCATGCACATATTGATCTTTGATGGTCTCCAAACCAAATATTTTGAAGTCAAGTTGTGAAAGCATAGTATAGCGACGAGACAATGCATCGGCAATAACATTTTCTTTACCCTTCTTGTGTTTAATGACATAAGGGAAAGTCTCAATGAATTCAACCCATTTAGCATGTCTACGATTCAGTTTAGCTTGACTTTTAATATGTTTCAAAGATTCATGATCAGGATGTATAACAAATTCTTTGGGCCATAAATAATGTTGCCATGTTTCTAAAGTCCGAACAAGAGCATATAATTCTTTATCATAAGTAGAATAATTCAGACTAGGCCCACTCAATTTTTCAGAAAAATATGCAACAGGTTTGCCATCTTGTAATAACACACCTCCTAATCCAATTCCACTAGCATCACATTCAAGCTCAAAATTCTTATTAAAATCAGGAAGTTGGAGTAAAGGAGCATGTGTCAACTTATCTTTCAACACCGTGAAGGCTTCTTCCTGTGCGGTACCCCAAACAAAAGGCACATCCTTCTTTGTAAGCTCGTTGAGAGGTGCAGCAATGGTGCTGAAATCTCTCACAAAACGCCTATAGAAACCAGCGAGGCCAAGGAAACTCCTCACTTGTGTGACCGTTTTGGGCTGCGGCCAACTCTCAATAGCTTCAATCTTGGCTTTATCAACTTCAATTCCCTGTGGAGTAACAACATAGCCAAGAAAAGATACTCGGTCGGTGTAAAAGGTGCACTTCCCAAGGTTACCAAACAAACGTGCATCACGTAGAGCATTAAAAACAGCACGTAAATGTTCCAAATGTTCTTCCAAAGATTTGCTATAAATCAGTATATCATCAAAATAGACTACCACAAATCGTCCAATGAAAGCACGTAAAACTTCGTTCATTAATCTCATGAAAGTACTAGGTGCATTAGTTAACCCAAAAGGCATGACTAACCACTCATATAATCCAAACTTAGTTTTAAATGCTGTTTTCCATTCATCTCCCAATTTCATACGAATTTGATGGTATCCACTCATAAATCAACTTTGGAGAATATTGTAGAGCCACTCAATTCATCAAGCATATCATCTAGCCTAGGAATAGGGTGACGATAACGAATAGTAATATTATTGATGCCTCTACAATCAACACACATACGTGACGTACCATACTTTTTCGGCACTAGAATAATAGGAAAAGCACAAGGACTAAGGGATTCGCGTATATAACCTTTGTCGAGCAGCTCCTGTACTTGACGCATAATCTCCTTCGTCTCCTCTGGATTGGTACGGTATGGTGCACGGTTGGGTAATGATGCACCGGGAATTAAGTCAATTTGATGCTCAATCCCTCGAATAGGTGGTAATCCCGGTGGCGCGTCTTGTGGAAAGACGTCGGCGAACTCTGCAAAATGTTAGTGACAGCGAGGGGCAAAGAGGAAGGCACGTCCTCGAATGAAAATAATGCCTTTTGCACACAAAAGCATAGCAAATAGATTTGCTAAAATCTAGCTCATCAATATCAGATTTGGTGGCAAGTAAACATGCACTTTTCAATTTAATTTCAGAAGCAACAGTAGATGATTTATTATTAGGCTTCATGTGTTGCTCAAATTCTTTTGCCACAATCTGATTTTCACTCTTATTTTTCTCCTGTTTTGCTTTATTAGCTCTATTAATATCATCTTTCAAAATGGACTCAGGAGTCATAGGAAGCAAAGTAATATTTTTATCCTTATGAACAAGAGTATCTTGATTGTTTCTACCATGGTGTACTGAATTTTTATCAAATTGCCACGGTCTACCAAGTAACAAGGAACATGCTTGCATAGGTACCACATCACAATCAACATAATCAGCATATGTAGAGATACTAAAATGCACACGAACAGACGTGTTACCTTAACCTTGCCGCTGTTGTTGAACCATTGGATGTAGTAAGGATGTGGATGTGGTCTTGTGGTGAGAGATAGCTTCTCCACCATCTCCATGCTAGCCAAGTTGTTGCAGCTCCCTCCATCTATGATGACTTGAATAGAACGTTCCTTCACAACTCCTTTGTATGGAACAAATTATGCCTCTGATTTTGCTCACTTGTGTAACCTGCACACTCAAAACACGTTGAGCAACTAAACATTCATACTGTCAAGCATCTTCAGCAGCCATGTATTGTGTCTCATGATCGAATCATCTCCACCGTGTTCCTCATGTGTAATAAGAGCCAAAGTCTCCTCATCATAGTCACTAGCGGACTCATACCCACCATCCTCGGTAGCAATCATCACACGCTGAGATTTGCATTCTCTCATAAAATGTCCTCTTCCCTTACAACGGCGACAAATAATATCACTTGTGTGCCTGTTGACGCCATGGAAGAAGAAGAGCTCTGTGCAGAGCCCAGCGGTGTGCTCTTGGCGAGATAGTGGTGGTTGTGCACGCTTTCTTGTATCACGGTTGGAGGTGGCACTGAAGGAGGTGATGGTGCGGTGGAAGTAGATGATGCACGTGGTGTCCATGATGAAGGTCGACCTGCGAGAAAAGTTAGTGCGGCGCCAATGCACATCGATCCTGCACTTCACGTTCAGCTTTACAAGCAAGATGGAATAAGCGAGTGATATTATTATAATCCTTATAGTCTAGAATGGTCTGAATATCTCTATTTAATCCACCCGAAAGCGTGCAAGCATAGCTTCATTCTCCTCAACAATACCACATCTAATCAAGCCAGTTTGTAATTCCGATAATATTCTTCTACAGAATTTTACCTTGTCTTAAGCGCTGCAATTTTGAAGTAATTCACGTTGATAATATGGTGGAACCCAACGAGTACGCATAGCAGTTTTCAAAGCAGCCCAAGTAGCTGGAACAGGATATAATCTACAATGTTCAGACCACCAAACACATGCAAAGCTAGTGAAAGCACAAACAGCAGCAGGAACACGTCTCTCCTCAGGATATTGTAAACATGTAAAATCGTTGTTCAGTTTCTAACTCCCAAGTAAGATATATATCAGGAACATATCTACCCTCAAATGGTGGAATATTCAATTTCAGTTTAGGGAGATGGTCATGATCTCGTACCTGAGGGGGAGCCCTAACATTGCCATTATTTGCATGTGGGCGACACGGTGGTTGTGGTGCTGGTGGTTGCACGTAGTTCGATGTTGATCAACCTCATCCTCGTAATCTTCCACATAATCATCCTCCTCGGTACCAGCAGCAGCAGTAGTAGGAGCCAAAGAAGCACCAACAGCAGATAGCAGCGGCACCAGAATTTTGTCTGGCTCAATAGGAACACGCTGAGCTCGTCCATACTGATTCGGAAGGGGCGTAGTTGTTGTCGTTGCTTGAGAGGTGCGATAGGTGCAGCCGGTGGTGGTTGTGGAAAAGCAGCGAGCAATTCATCAAACTTGCTATCAAGCTTTGTTTCAAACATCTTCTCAATGCCATCTATCTTCTCCATGGCCTCGTCAAATCTGTTTAGCACATCTTGCACTGTCCAATCATCATTTGCTGAAACTTATCATGTAGCTGTTTGTTCGTCAGTTCTCCCAATCAGTCTCATCGACTTGTGATCCTACCATGGTTAGCAGCAAATAGAAACACACAAGAATATGATCCGACAAACTACTAAGAAGTGGTGGTGGTGTATCACCAACCCGTCAAGCAAATCTCAAATTCTTACCAGTTCTTACCCAAGAAAGCGGTGGTGATCGGCAACCGTTGTAGTCAAAACTCTCAAAGCTTGGATATAGCGATTACGGGGAGAATCAAGCGCACGGCGTAGATGTATGTGGAGCTGGGAAGGCTTATGATATGGTAGCAAAAATGTTAGCAATAATCAATTCAGAGATGCAAAGTTGAATAAGCGCTCAACGACGCGATCTTGTCTTTGGTCCTAGGCTAGACCGTGCTAGAGACGCGAGCCTAGAACACTAACAAAATCACGGCGCTGCTGCGTAAACAAGGGAGGAGCACACTCTGAATTTTTTTTCTTTTTTTTTTTTTTTTTCACTTTTTTCCTCTTTTTTTTTTTTGCTCGCAACAAATTTTTTCGGGAAAAGTCTACAAATGGTCTAAAACTGCCTAGCGAATTTTTTTTTGAAGCTGGAACTATTTTTCTTCTGCGGATGGCTTGGAATTTGGGAGTCCTTTTTGTCACGACTCGGAGTATCGCGTGATCTGGAAATCGAGAACAATGCAACAATTATTGGACTCGGACTAGGACTGGTGGCGGAGATGAGTCTGGTGGAACTCGGATTGGTGGCGGAGATGAATCTGGTGGAACTTCGGATGGTGGCGGATATATGTTGCGGTGGACTCGGATGGGCGTGATGGCGGCGGATATGAGGTGGCGTATATGGATTCGGATTGGCGGTGAATATGTGGTGGTGGTATATGGCAGCGGCGACGTGACAACCTGTGAACAGAACTCGAAACTCTAAAAGACTAGACGCTAAGACCAGCAACTTGACACAATGATGCAACCGCAAATTCAACAAAGCAAATACAGAGAAGATTATGCAAAGGCTCAGATTGGTTCGGACGGGATGAACTAACCGTAATTTTTTTTGGCTTTTTCGTGGACTATAGGTATGAAGAACAGACTCGATCTAAACTACGAAAAACTGTAAAATCTCACCGAGCAACCTGGAAATCTGATACCACTTGATAGAGGCAAAGGTGTCCCGTCTTTCGATGAGATGGTGGATTTCGCTTTGGTGGAGGTCGACTTTGACGATCCGACTACGAGCGTGCGAGGGCGTCGCATATAGCAATCGCTAAACCAACTCCGAGAGGTTATTGACCACGCCGAACACGATCAACGACCACGAGGGTCTATTTCCGTGAGCAAGCGAAGAACAAGCAAGAAACTGAGATTGCAATCTGGATATTGCGAATATAAGATGAAAGCTTTATTGATCACGGTGGGGTTACTGTGGCGCCTTTGTGCGGTCGTGGAACACAAGCGAAATGCTGTGAAGTTGCAGCTATGGTGAACTTTTAATCTAAACAAAACCCAAGTCTAAGCGGTGCCCTAAGGGCTGTATATATGGAGGAAGAGGGGTGAATTTCGTGGCCCTTGGTGGAGGGTCCAAACTAACCCTATCTCTTGTTTCCCACACATACGGACTCTAAAAATAGCCTATACTAATGTATTTCGAAATTACATGGGCCTGGCCCAATAATAAGGTGACGCAGCACCTAGAATAGCCTCTGGACGAACTTTATGAAGTGGTATCTTGTATATTTTGTCCAAGGCTTCGTGCACTCATTATGGTGGCTTCAAAGTCCTGAAATCATCACTTGTAACTCCATTCTTGTCCCCCTTGCGCATGCCATCATCTCCATACTTGTTCTTGCTCCAATGTTCATCCTTCTCCAAGCTAGGCCCTTCATTTGTAAGCAAAACAAATGTATCCAATTTAGGCAGCATCATATTCTCATGAACATTAGAATCATTACCAAGAAACGAAAGTACCTGGTAATTTAGTTGGCGTGCGCGAGGTCTAGTAATTGGTCCAGTATGTATAGCAGCAGGGGCTATGGGTGTAACAATGGTATTGATGTCCTCATCAGTAGCTTCTCTTGAGTGTAGTCTTGAGGTTCTTGTTGGCGAAGATGCCATATGTCCATAGGCGAAGATGCCTTGAAGTCGCTTGGCGAAGATGCCAAGGGAGATGGTGAAGTCGTTGAGCGGTTGTTGGTGTTGAGCTCTTGACCTTCACGTTCTAGTTGGTGATGGTGTCGATGCCGATGTGATCTTGCCGGAGGTGGTAGCTCGGAAGGATGTGCTCTTGAGCGTCTTCTCGAAGATGAGGAAGATCGCTTGTAGGACTTGATGAGGGCCTTGATCTCCTCCATGCGCTTGTCCATCTTGGCGTCGTAGTTGTTGTTCATGGCATCGAACTCGTCGTTGTTGTTGTAGACCGAAAGTGAAATGCCTTGCCTATCCATCACAAGACTCGAGTAGAGGTGAGTAGGAAATGAGATAAACAATACCAAGTTACCTTTTCCCAAAATTGAAGATGTATCCCGTGTCACTCGATGTGAGATGAAAGAATAGTGGAATTGGTACCGGACTTGTTCACTCACACCTACAAGTAAAGGCTTATGGTAGAGCTCAGTGAGGATAGTGGCACAAAAATTTGATGCAAAATGTTAGCAAGAGTCAATAATGTTGAAAAAGATTCACAAATTCGCAAGTGAAACAAGTAGACCAATAGCAATGAAAGGTACATGGAAACACACACACGGATAGATAAATGGGGTCGTGCAACCAAGGAATGAGCACAAAATGTGGAATCCACGGAAAACACTCGTGTTGCACAACTCAAGAGAGACGCTAGCACGATTGCTCAATAGGCGGATACGACACTTGTGCACAACCTATAAGATGCCAAATGGATATTCTTCTATCCCAAGTATGCTATATATGTATGGTTCCCGGTGTTTCTCTCAAGCATGATATCATATGATGTAGATTTTGGTATCTGATGAGGACATGACTACCTTGGATAAGACCAAAAATATTGCATACATGCATATTTGTCAGGTGATTTCTAGTGCAAACTATTCAATAATATATTTATGTTATCCAGAACAAAAATACTTCACATACTTTTGTGTTTTGTCTAATTGCAGGTGTATGGGACATTTGTACAATCCACATATGAAGATAAGGGAAAAGGAGAAGTTTAGGTGCTGTTCAAAAAGTCTTCTCACGTCACTTTTGGGCCAAGAGAAGATAGAGTCCAAGTCTCTCACGTTCTGGATTCAGATTCGGACTACACAGACATACCTGACTCAAAACGTCAACAACTTTTTCATACGGACTCCGAATTGGGTGATTCTTTTTTTGTTGGAAAGAAGATTTCATGCTCTTTCCAGCACATTTGGAATCACCTTAAAAGCCGTCCGGAGCGTTGAGTTATAGACGAAACAATCTGACGCTGCACCAGAATCCGAGTCAAACTACAAGTCCAAAGGTGTTACGTCACCTCCACTTGGGCCCATTGGCCTTGTATGACCTAGGGTTAGTTTTAGGCTGCCTTGGGACGTTCTCCCACCTCCTTGGCCGCCACCCTTGCTCCTATATAAGTAGATCCATCTAGTAGCTTTTCCTTGGGATTTGTTTAGTTAAAGTTAGCCATTGCAACCGTGTGCCGTTTGTGTCCAACGACCAGACCAAGACCGCTTACGGATCCCCATCTTTACCAATACTTCATACATACTTGCAATATTCAGATTGCTTTTATCATATTCTTGCTTGTTCTTGATTGCTTGCAGGAATAGACCTTCGTGGTCGAGTTGATTGTGCTCGGCGTGGTCAATAACCTCTCGGAGTTGGTTTAGCGATTGCTAAGGCGCATAGCGTCGTGCATGTTTGTAGTCGGATCGTCAAAGTCATCTCCACCAAATTGATAGTTATCATCTCATCGAAAGATCGGGACACCCGCCTCTATCAAGTGGTATCAGTTTTCAGGTTGCTCGGTGAGATTTTACAGTTTTCATAGTTTAGATCGCATCTGTCATTCATACCTATAGTCCATGAAAAAGCCACAAAAAAGTTAGATCTGTTCATCCTTTATCCTAGCCGATCCGAGCCTTTGCAATTTTCTATTCGTTGCTTGCATAATTGAATTATCGGTTGCATCGTCGTGTCGATTGCTGGTCTTAGTGTCTAGTTCCTTTAGAGTTTCGAGTTCTGTTCACATTAGTCACGCCGCCGCTGCATCATTATCCCTTCCGCTGTCCACCATCCCATCTATTAATTTCCACCACGTGCTACGCGCTGTTCATTGTCATAATCATAGTTGAGGTCATTCACATCTTCGCCTGATCCAATCTGCATCTTATCTAGTTGGTCTTGGAAAGAGGGAGAAAAAAAATAGAGGAAAAAAAAGAGAGAAAAAAAGAAAAAAAAAAAAAAAAAGAGAGAGAAGAAAAAGAAAAAAAAGCGTGAGGAAAAAAAGAGAGAAAAAAAATCGGATCTATCTAGAATCAATCTCGTACCTGAATTCGGATTAGAATCTGTTTTGCGCACTGTTCAGTAAAACAGGTGTATCTTCCTCAGACGAAGTCCGTTTTGGCTCCGTGAGTACTCAAATTGAAGCTAGCGACGAGGCGCATGTAAATAGTTTCAGAAGCTAGTTCAATATTTGACACCTCAAAATCGGCTTCTAAATAGGTCTTTTTGCCCTCCGAAGTTCGTGAACACAGCTTGTGCTAATTTTTCAGGCCAATTTTAGAATTCTTTGACTCCTCATATCAACTCAGAATTGAGTGATTCTTTTTGCATTGGAAAGCTTGAGTTAGTAACATTCTTTGCAAGAATTTATCAGAAAATTGGCTCAAACTTTTCAAGAGGAAAGTTGGAGAGAGAGTTGTTGTATATCCTGCTTGGTAGTTGTTTTTCATCATTATCTTCACTACCGTTGTGATCTTCACTTCTATCTTGTTGTCAAGAGCTACTTAGTATCCTTCATTGATGCTAGTTGTGCTACGCCGTGACCTCATTAGTGTTCTAGGCTCGCGTCTCTAGTCCGGTCTAGCCTAGGACCAGCACAGTACCGTCGTTGAGCGTTTATTCAACATTGCATCTCTGAATTGATTATTGCTAATCTTTTGCTACCATATATAGCCAACCCAGCTTCACATATTTCTACACCGTGTATCGTCGTTCCCCGGCAATCGCTTTACACAATCTTGAGTTATTTGACATCGCTGGTTGCTGTCACCACCTGCCGCATGGTAAGAACTTGTAAGATATTGATATTTGCTTTCTTGTGAGCACTTTACAACCACATCCTAGTAGTTCATAGGAACATTATTCTGGAATTTTGTTTCTTGTTTCTACTAATCATGACAGGTTCTGGAGATAGAAGTTCTTGGACGATGGACACATCTTCACCATCACGAGAGTTGGGACAACACACACAACCACATGTTCAGGTTATCTCTTTACCGTCATTTGAGGGTAGATTTAATCCTGCTATTTATCTAGCTTGGGAGTTTGAAGTAGAACAAGTTTTTAGTAACCATGACTTTTCGAACTTGGCGAGTATGAGCTGCCACTAGAGCATTTCTGGTTTTGCTTCATTTGGTGGAGTGTGCATTGTAAGAAAAACATTGATAACCAACCCACAACTTGGAAAGATTTGAAAGATGTAATGAGAAAACAGTTTTTCCCTCCTTACTATCGTCGTGAATTGCTTCGCAAATTTGAACAATTTAAACAAGGCAATAACACTGTTCATACTTACTACCAAGAGTTCAAATCTTATATGCATCATTGTGACATAGAAGAATCTGAGGATGATACAATGAATAGATTTTTTGGTGGTTTGAACCATGATATTCAGGCAAGATTTCAGTATATTCCTCGTTGCATTACCGGTATGTATGTTCGTGCTTGTACCTTTGAGAGACAGTTACAGGAGGATGCATTGGGTGACTACAACAACTACTATTCCAGTTCATGCTAACCACCGTCGGTTGGTTCCTCCACCGTTGCACCTACTAGAGCAGCCCCACCTCGGATTGTGAGCGCGACATCATCTCAAGAGTATGGTGCATTGTCTACGTCTGTACCTACATCAGCTCGTCTTTGCGACAAGGTAATGATAAAGGTAATGATGATTTAACTTCACATGAGAATGATGCATCCCTAGTTAACTTGAATGCATCATGTGTTGAGTTACCAGTGATTTGAGCACATCACCTATTTTAGAGAATCTTGAAACTGTCATGAATCGTCATGTGATCAAACAACTGAAATACCAACAATTTTGAGTGCACCCATTGAATTAACTGTTGATGCAAAAGAATCAATGTTTAATCATTTTGATATGACCTCTAATCTTGGTGATGATTCTGTATCGAATGACTCATTGCATGTTTGCTTATCTAAGCATGTTGTAGCATGTAAATTTGATTCAAATAAGGTTTATTCACCAATGTTGGGATGGTTTAATGATGAACATTGTCAAACTTTTGAAATAAATAAGAGCTTCACTTATATGTGCAAACTGAGTTGCAATATTTTCATGCCTTCTAGTTCTTGTGCTAATTTGTTGGCTTTAGATTTTATGAACTATGCAAGTTACTCATCTATTCATGTGTCATATATGCAAAAATCAAGGGAAGTAAAAATGGATGATGTATACATATACAACATGTACACCTTGTCTCTTTTGTTAGCCACATTTCAGATTAAGCAACGCCGAGGACGGCTTTGTTTTCAAGAAGGGGAGGATGATGAGGACATGACTACCTTGGATAAGACCAAAAATATTGCATACATGCATATTTGTCAGGTGATTTCTAGTGCAAACTATTCAATAATATATTTATGTTATCCGAACAAAAATACTTCACATACTTTTGTGTTTTGTCTAATTGCAGGTGTATGGGACATTTGTACAATCCACATATGAAGATAAGGAAAAGGAGAAGTTTAGGTGCTGTTCAAAAAGTCTTCTCACGTCACTTTTGGGCCAAGAGAAGATAGAGTCCAAGTCTCTCACGTTCTGGATTCAGATTCGGACTACACAGACATACCTGACTCAAAACGTCAACAACTTTTTCATACGGACTCGAATTGGGTGATTCTTTTTTGTTGGAAAGAAGATTTCATGCTCTTTCCAGCACATTTGGAATCACCTTAAAAGCCGTCCGGAGCGTTGAGTTATAGACGAAACAATCTGACGCTGCACCAGAATCCGAGTCAAACTACAAGTCCAAAGGTGTTACGTCACCTCCACTTGGGCCCATTGGCCTTGTATGACCTAGGGTTAGTTTTAGGCTGCCTTGGGACGTTCTCCCACCTCCTTGGCCGCCACCCTTGCTCCTATATAAGTAGATCCATCTAGTAGCTTTTCCTTGGGATTTGTTTAGTTAAAGTTAGCCATTGCAACCGTGTACCGTTTGTGTCCAACGACCAGACCAAGACCGCTTACGGATCCCCATCTTTACCAATACTTCATACATACTTGCAATATTCAGATTGCTTTTATCATATTCTTGCTTGTTCTTCGATTGCTTGCAGGAATAGACCTTCGTGGTCAGGTTGATTGTGCTCCGGCGTGGTCAATAACCTCTCGGAGTTGGTTTAGCGATTGCTAAGGCGCAACGTCGTGCATGTTTGTAGTCGGATCGTCAAAGTCATCTCCACCAAATTGATAGTTATCATCTCATCGAAAGATCGGGACACCCCGCCTCTATCAAGTGGTATCAGTTTTCAGGTTGCTCGGTGAGATTTTACAGTTTTTCATAGTTTAGATCGCATCATCATTCATACCTATAGTCCATGAAAAAGCCACAAAAAGTTAGATCTGTTCATCCTTTATCCTAGCCGATCCGAGCCTTTGCAATTTTCTATTCGTTGCTTGCATAATTGAATTATCGGTTGCATCGTCGTGTCGAGTTGCTGGTCTTAGTGTCTAGTTCCTTTAGAGTTTGAGTTCTGTTCACATTAGTCACGCCGCCGCTGCATCATTATCCTTCCGCTGTCCACCATCCCATCTATTAATTTCCACCACGTGCTACTGCGCTGTTCATTGTCATAATCATAGTTGAGGTCATTCACATCTTCGCTTTGATCCAATCTGCATCTTATCTAGTTGGTCTTGGAAAGAGGAGAAAAAAATAGAGGAAAAAAAGAGAAAAAAAGAAAAAAAAAAAAAAAAAGAGAGAAGAAAAAAAAAAAAGCGTGAGAAAAAAAAAGAGAAAAAAATCGGATCTATCTAGAATCAATCTCGTACTGAATTCGGATTAGAATCTGTTTTATGCACTGTTCAGTAAAACAGGTGTATCTTCCTCACACGAAGTCCGTTTTGGCTCCGTGAGTACTCAAATTGAAGCTAGCGACGAGGCGCATGTAAATAGTTTCAGAAGCTTGTTCAATATTTGACACCTCAAAATCGGCTTCTAAATAGGTCTTTTTGCCCTCCGAAGTTCGTGAACACAGCTTGTGCTAATTTTTCAGGCCAATTTTAGAATTCTTTGACTCCTCATATCAACTCAGAATTGAGTGATTCTTTTTGCATTGGAAAGCTTGAGTTAGTAACATTCTTTGCAAGAATTTATCAGAAAATTGGCTCAAACTTTTCAAGAGGAAAGTTGGAGAGAGAGTTGTTGTATATCCTGCTTGGTAGTTGTTTTTCATCATTATCTTCACTACCGTTGTGATCTTCACTTCTATCTTGTTGTCAAGAGCTACTTAGTATCCTTCATTGATGCTAGTTGTGCTACGCCGTGACCTCATTAGTGTTCTAGGCTCGCGTCTCTAGTCCGGTCTAGCCTAGGACCAGCCTGATACCGTCGTTGAGCGTTTATTCAACATTGCATCTCTGAATTGATTATTGCTAATCTTTTGCTACCATATATAGCCAACCCAGCTTCACATATTTCTACACCGTGTATCGTCGTTCCCGGCAATCGCTTTACACAATCTTGAGTTATTTGACATCGCTGGTTGCTGTCACCACCTGCCGCATGGTAAGAACTTGTAAGATATTGATATTTGCTTTCTTGTGAGCACTTTACAACCACATCCTAGTAGTTCATAGGAACATTATTCTGGAATTTTGTTTCTTGTTTCTACTAATCATGACAGGTTCTGGAGATAGAAGTTCTTGGACGATGGACACATCTTCACCATCACGAGAGTTGGGACAACACACACAACCACATGTTCAGGTTATCTCTTTACCGTCATTTGAGGGTAGATTTAATCCTGCTATTTATCTAGCTTGGGAGTTTGAAGTAGAACAAGTTTTTAGTAACCATGACTTTTCGAACTTGGCGAGTATGAGCTGCCACTAGAGCATTTACTGGTTTTGCTTCATTTGGTGGAGTGTGCATTGTAAGAAAAACATTGATAACCAACCCACAACTTGGAAAGATTTGAAAGATGTAATGAGAAAACAGTTTTTCCCTCCTTACTATAAATCGTGAATTGCTTCATAAATTTGAACAATTTAAACAAGGCAATAACACTGTTCATACTTACTACCAAGAGTTCAAATCTTATATGCATCATTGTGACATAGAAGAATCTGAGGATGATACAATGAATAGATTTTTTGGTGGTTTGAACCATGATATTCAGGCAAGATTTCAGTATATTCCTCGTTGCATTACCGGTATGTATGTTCGTGCTTGTACCTTTGAGAGACAGTTACAGGAGGATGCATTGGGTGACTACAACAACTACTATTCCAGTTCATGCTAACCACCGTCGGTTGGTTCCTCCACCGTTGCACCTACTAGAGCAGCCCCACCTCGGATTGTGAGCGCGACATCATCTCAAGAGTATGGTGCATTGTCTACGTCTGTACCTACATCAGCTACGTCTTTGCGACAAGGTAACAGTAAAGGTAATGATGATTTAACTTCACATGAGAATGATGCATCCCTAGTTAACTTGAATGCATCATGTGTTGAGTTACCAGTGATTTGAGCACATCACCTATTTTAGAGAATCTTGAAACTGTCATGAATCGTCATGTGATCAAACAACTGAAATACCAACAATTTTGAGTGCACCCATTGAATTAACTGTTGATGCAAAAGAATCAATGTTTAATCATTTTGATATGACCTCTAATCTTGGTGATGATTCTGTATCGAATGACTCATTGCATGTTTGCTTATCTAAGCATGTTGTAGCATGTAAATTTGATTCAAATAAGGTTTATTCACCAATGTTGGGATGGTTTAATGATGAACATTGTCAAACTTTTGAAATAAATAAGAGCTTCACTTATATGTGCAAACTGAGTTGCAATATTTTCATGCCTTCTAGTTCTTGTGCTAATTTGTTGGCTTTAGATTTTATGAACTATGCAAGTTACTCATCTATTCATGTGTCATATATGCAAAAATCAAGGGAAGTAAAAATGGATGATGTATACATATACAACATGTACACCTTGTCTCTTTTGTTAGCCACATTTCAGATTAAGCAACGCCGAGGGCGGCTTTGTTTTCAAGAAGGGAGGATGATGAGGACATGACTACCTTGGATAAGACCAAAATATTGCATACATGCATATTTGTCGGTGATTTCTAGTGCAAACTATTCAATAATATATTTATGTTATCCGAACAAAAATACTTCACATACTTTTGTGTTTTGTCTAATTGCAGGTGTATGGGACATTTGTACAATCCACATATGAAGATAAGGGAAAAGGAGAAGTTTAGGTGCTGTTCAAAAAGTCTTCTCACGTCACTTTTGGGCCAAGAGAAGATAGAGTCCAAGTCTCTCACGTTCTGGATTCAGATTCGGACTACACAGACATACCTGACTCAAAACGTCAACAACTTTTTCATACGGACTCCGAATTGGGTGATTCTTTTTTTGTTGGAAAGAAGATTTCATGCTCTTTCCAGCACATTTGGAATCACCTTAAAAGCCGTCCGGAGCGTTGAGTTATAGACGAAACAATCTGACGCTGCACCAGAATCCGAGTCAAACTACAAGTCCAAAGGTGTTACGTCACCTCCACTTGGGCCCATTGGCCTTGTATGACCTAGGGTTAGTTTTAGGCTGCCTTGGGACGTTCTCCCACCTCCTTGGCCGCCACCCCTTGCTCCTATATAAGTAGATCCATCTAGTAGCTTTTCCCTTGGGATTTGTTTAGTTAAAAGTTAGCCATTGCAACTTCGTGTACTTCGTTTGTGTCCAACGACCAGACCAAGACCGCTTACGGATCCCCATCTTTACCAATACTTCATACATACTTGCAATATTCAGATTGCTTTTATCATATTCTTGCTTGTTCTTCGATTGCTTGCAGGAATAGACCTTCGTGGTCAGGTTGATTGTGCTCCGGCGTGGTCAATAACCTCTCGGAGTTGGTTTAGCGATTGCTAAGGCGCAACGTCGTGCATGTTTGTAGTCGGATCGTCAAAGTCATCTCCACCAAATTGATAGTTATCATCTCATCGAAAGATCGGGACACCCCGCCTCTATCAAGTGGTATCAGTTTTCAGGTTGCTCGGTGAGATTTTACAGTTTTTCATAGTTTAGATCGCATCTGTCATTCATACCTATAGTCCATGAAAAAGCCACAAAAAAAGTTAGATCTGTTCATCCTTTATCCTAGCCAGTCTGAGCCTTTGCAATTTTCTATTCGTTGCTTGCATAATTGAATTATCGGTTGCATCGTCGTGTCAGTTGCTGGTCTTAGTGTCTAGTTCCTTTAGAGTTTCGAGTTCTGTTCACATTAGTCACGCCGCCGCTGCATCATTATCCCTTCCGCTGTCCACCATCCCATCTATTAATTTCCACCACGTGCTACGCGCTGTTCATTGTCATAATCATAGTTGAGGTCATTCACATCTTCGCCTGATCCAATCTGCATCTTATCTAGTTGGTCTTGGAAAGAGGGAGAAAAAAAATAGAGGAAAAAAAAGAGAGAAAAAAAGAAAAAAAAAAAAAGAAAAAGAGAGAGAAGAAAAAGAAAAAAAAGCGTGAGGAAAAAAAGAGAGAAAAAAAAATCGGATCTATCTAGAATCAATCTCGTACCTGAATTCGGATTAGAATCTGTTTTGCGCACTGTTCAGTAAAACAGGTGTATCTTCCTCACACGAAGTCCGTTTTGGCTCCGTGAGTACTCAAATTGAAGCTAGCGACGAGGCGCATGTAAATAGTTTCAGAAGCTAGTTCAATATTTGACACCTCAAAATCGGCTTCTAAATAGGTCTTTTTGCCCTCCGAAGTTCGTGAACACAGCTTGTGCTAATTTTTCAGGCCAATTTTAGAATTCTTTGACTCCTCATATCAACTCAGAATTGAGTGATTCTTTTTGCATTGGAAAGCTTGAGTTAGTAACATTCTTTGCAAGAATTTATCAGAAAATTGGCTCAAACTTTTCAAGAGGAAAGTTGGAGAGAGAGTTGTTGTATATCCTGCTTGGTAGTTGTTTTCATCATTATCTTCACTACCGTTGTGATCTTCACTTCTATCTTGTTGTCAAGAGCTACTTAGTATCCTTCATTGATGCTAGTTGTGCTACGCCGTGACCTCATTAGTGTTCTAGGCTCGCGTCTCTAGTCCGGTCTAGCCTAGGACCAGCACAGTACCGTCGTTGAGCGTTTATTCAACATTGCATCTCTGAATTGATTATTGCTAATCTTTTGCTACCATATATAGCCAACCCAGCTTCACATATTTCTACACCGTGTATCGTCGTTCCCGGCAATCGCTTTACACAATCTTGAGTTATTTGACATCGCTGGTTGCTGTCACCACCGCCGCATGGTAAGAACTTGTAAGATATTGATATTTGCTTTCTTGTGAGCACTTTACAACCACATCCTAGTAGTTCATAGGAACATTATTCTGGAATTTTGTTTCTTGTTTCTACTAATCATGACAGGTTCTGGAGATAGAAGTTCTTGGACGATGGACACATCTTCACCATCACGAGAGTTGGGACAACACACACAACCACATGTTCAGGTTATCTCTTTACCGTCATTTCAGGGTAGATTTAATCCTGCTATTTATCTAGCTTGGGAGTTTGAAGTAGAACAAGTTTTTAGTAACCATGACTTTTACGAACTTGGCGAGTATGAGCTGCCACTAGAGCATTTACTGGTTTTGCTTCATTTGGTGGAGTGTGCATTGTAAGAAAAACATTGATAACCAACCCACAACTTGGAAAGATTTGAAAGATGTAATGAGAAAACAGTTTTTCCCTCCTTACTATAAATCGTGAATTGCTTCATAAATTTGAACAATTTAAACAAGGCAATAACACTGTTCATACTTACTACCAAGAGTTCAAATCTTATATGCATCATTGTGACATAGAAGAATCTGAGGATGATACAATGAATAGATTTTTGGTGGTTTGAACCATGATATTCAGGCAAGATTTCAGTATATTCCTCGTTGCATTACCGGTATGTATGTTCGTGCTTGTACCTTTGAGAGAGCGATTCTGAGGAGGATGCATTGGGTGACTACAACAACTACTATTCCAGTTCATGCTAACCACCGTCGGTTGGTTCCTCCACCGTTGCACCTACTAGAGCAGCCCCACCTCGGATTGTGGCGACATCATCTCAAGAGTATGGTGCATTGTCTACGTCTGTACCTACATCAGCTACGTCTTTGCGACAAGGTAACAGATAAAGGTAATGATGATTTAACTTCACATGAGAATGATGCATCCCTAGTTAACTTGAATGCATCATGTGTTGAGTTACAGTGATTTGAGCACATCACCTATTTTAGAGAATCTTGAAACTGTCATGAATCGTCATGTGATCAAACAACTGAAATACCAACAATTTTGAGTGCACCCATTGAATTAACTGTTGATGCAAAAGAATCAATGTTTAATCATTTTGATATGACCTCTAATCTTGGTGATGATTCTGTATCGAATGACTCATTGCATGTTTGCTTATCTAAGCATGTTGTAGCATGTAAATTTGATTCAAATAAGGTTTATTCACCAATGTTGGGATGGTTTAATGATGAACATTGTCAAACTTTTGAAATAAATAAGAGCTTCACTTATATGTGCAAACTGAGTTGCAATATTTTCATGCCTTCTAGTTCTTGTGCTAATTTGTTGGCTTTAGATTTTATGAACTATGCAAGTTACTCATCTATTCATGTGTCATATATGCAAAAATCAAGGGAAGTAAAAATGGATGATGTATACATATACAACATGTACACCTTGTCTCTTTTGTTAGCCACATTTCAGATTAAGCAACGCCGAGGGCGGCTTTGTTTTCAAGAAGGGAGGATGATGAGGACATGACTACCTTGGATAAGACCAAAATATTGCATACATGCATATTTGTCGGTGATTTCTAGTGCAAACTATTCAATAATATATTTATGTTATCGAACAAAAATACTTCACATACTTTTGTGTTTTGTCTAATTGCAGGTGTATGGGACATTTGTACAATCCACATATGAAGATAAGGGAAAAGGAGAAGTTTAGGTGCTGTTCAAAAAGTCTTCTCACGTCACTTTTGGGCCAAGAGAAGATAGAGTCCAAGTCTCTCACGTTCTGGATTCAGATTCGGACTACACAGACATACCTGACTCAAAACGTCAACAACTTTTTCATACGGACTCCGAATTGGGTGATTCTTTTTTTGTTGGAAAGAAGATTTCATGCTCTTTCCAGCACAGTTGGAATCACCTTAAAAGCCGTCCGGAGCGTTGAGTTATAGACGAAACAATCTGACGCTGCACCAGAATCCGAGTCAAACTACAAGTCCAAAGGTGTTACGTCACCTCCACTTGGGCCCATTGGCCTTGTACGACCTAGGGTTAGTTTTAGGCTGCCTTGGGACGTTCTCCCACCTCCTTGGCCGCCACCCCTTGCTCCTATATAAGTAGATCCATCTAGTAGCTTTTCCTTGGGATTTGTTTAGTTAAAGTTAGCCATTGCAACCGTGTGCCGTTTGTGTCCAACGACCAGACCAAGACCGCTTACGGATCCCCATCTTTACCAATACTTCATACATACTTGCAATATTCAGATTGCTTTTATCATATTCTTGCTTGTTCTTCGATTGCTTGCAGGAATAGACCTTCGTGGTCAGGTTGATTGTGCTCCGGCGTGGTCAATAACCTCTCGGAGTTGGTTTAGCGATTGCTAAGGCGCAACGTCGTGCACGTTTGTAGTCGGATCGTCAAAGTCATCTCCACCAAATCGATAGTTATCATCTCATCGAAAGATCGGGACACCCCGCCTCTATCAGTATGGCTCTTATTTGCAATGGGGGTATGATGCTATGGCACTTGCTCACGAGCTCTTTGCTCTCTTTTTGCTTAAAAGCTTTATTTCTTTTTTTCTATGGCCACTTTTGCACAATGCACAAACCAAGATAGCAATTGTGTATATGCGGGAACAAACTTGACGCACAATGGATGATGTGATACCAAGATGATATGGTATGTATGCAATGGATGGTGGATCACTAATGTGCACAAGTAACGTTGCCGGCAATACTCAAATGGCTAGTCTCGATAGGCAAGTAACGCAAAATGGGCTAGGGGTTAACAATGCAATTGCAAGGGAATATACAAAGGTGTCGTCGAGGTTACCGTCCTTTGCAATGATGAGTGGCGGTGTTCTAGGTGTAGATACCAAGATGATGGAGACTCGTCCCTAAGTAGCCGAAACACCTTAGGAAACGGAAAAACCGCGAACTCAAAATATCAAATGACAAATGTCAAATGGTGGTAGCGGAAAGCGGTGGTGGTGTTGCACTAGGCAATGCGGATGGAATGATGGGCTATACACGAGTCGGAGTTGAAGTTGCCGTCCCTAAGTAGCCGAAACACCTTAGGAGACACAAGCCACAACTCGAACAAAATTGGGTTAAGTTGGGGTGGAAATGTATGGTGGGCACGGTTATGCGGAAGTGGTGGTGGTGGTTGATGAAGAAGCAATTGTCCCTAAGTAGCCGAAACACCTTAGGAGACTCAAATCACTACTCAAGCAACCACATATGCAATGGGGAACAAAATGGGTTAGGTTGCGGAAGTCGGCGGTGGTAATGCGGATGATATGGTGGAGGGCCTAGGCAAACTTGCCAAATTTCAGAAAATATGATGGAGTCAAATGATGTTGGTGGTATTTTTGTGGGATGGGGGATGTCAAGAGCTTCAAAACGAGCTAAAGAACGTCAAAATCGGACTCCGGATGAATTAGTTATGACCAAAACAAAATTTCAGCCGTGTTAGTTTCAGGGTTAGCCGGACATCCGGGAGGAGGTCCGGATGATCCGGGTGTACATCCGGATGATCCAGGTTCGTCAGCTCCGGTTCTGTTTTTCGGGCGCGTGGGGTATCCGGACGTCCGGGGGGGCGTCCTGCTGATCCGGGGGATGTCCGGATGATCCGGGAGAAGGTCCGAATGATCCGGGCAAGTCAATCCGCTCGGGATTTGCTCGTGGAGACGAATTTTTGGGTGGAATTTGGAGATTTTGGGGTCAAAATTGACGAGATTTCGTGGATGGAAGGTGGGGAAACTTGGGGAAATGCTAGATCCACTTGAAACCAAGCAAATCCATGGATCAAAATCAACAAAACCTCATCAAAACCAACAAATCACAAAAAAATTTGGGGGCTATTTTTGGTGGGGATTTTCGGATTTAGGACGAAATCAAGCAAAAGAAGGCTAGAAAACGGTGGGAGGGACTCCAAAAACGTGATCAACGTGGCTCATGATACCATATGATGTAGGGTGGAACCCTATAGCGGCGATCTTTCACGTTTGGTGTGGGATCCCTCAAAGAACACGATGAACACGGGGAAGAACGGGCAGAAATCACAAGGGGAAACACTCAAGAACAAGTCCAAATCACACATCCACTAGACAATCAAACACACAAGATCACAAGGTACATGAACAACAAAGGGAAAGATACAAGGTATGGTTCATCTCCCAGAGGAGGTCTTGATGATATCCTAGATGGATCTTCCCACAAGGGGTCTTGATGATATCCATGGGATCTTCTCCTAGATGGAGGTCTTGGCCTCCAATGGAGTAGTGGTCTCTCTCTCTCAAGAGTAGAGATAGGTAGGAGCAAAGCTCACCTAAGAATGAGCTATCACTTTGCTAACCCTAACTAGGAGGAGGGGGAGGAGTATATATAGTCTTAGCCACGAAGGGGTGAGTGGGGAAAGGATACATGGGCTTTGGGCCCGATTCTGCAGTGACGGCGAGGCCGGATGATCCGGATGGGGGTCCGGATGATCCGGCCGTCGTCCGGATGATCCGGGAGGTGACCCGGATGATCCGGCTTCAGGAGGACCCTTCTGTTGTCGTCGGACGATTTGTCCGGATGATCCGGGGGGGCACCCGGATGATCCGGCCGAGCCCGGATGATCCGGACGGCGGTTCGGACGTCCGGCCTGGCTCCTGCAGCCGCTCCTTCCTCTTCTCCTTTCTTCCGTCTTCTCTTCCACGCTTCCCTCGCGGATGGTGTAGTCATTCCTTGGCGCTTGCACTCCTCCTTGACATCCGTGAAGGTCCGACAATACCTATGCATGCACACGTAAGGAGTGTCAAGTAGTATACCATACTCGAGAGTGTCAAGTGAGCACGTGTAAAGGAGAAGATTCACCTTTGAGTATGTGAAGCAGATGTGGCATGTGTCACTTGCCAAACGAACTCTTGACATGGTGATGTCCATAGGATGCTCCGCATCAATGTTGCTTATAGACACTAGCCCCCCTGGTAGGAACAAACATTCTGCAGATGCTCTATGATCCGGGCATTCTCATTTGGCCGTAAATTGAAGAAAATCCAACGGCTATATGCCTTATTCTCCTTGTTTTCGCCGGATGGCATGCTATAACTCATGCGCGTGAAAGCCAAGAACAAAAGGGCATTCCTGGCGTCGGTCAATATATATGTGGAAACGATATCTCCTCTATAGAGGACAAGAAATTTTGGGGCAATCAGGCAAAAAGAGCACGAGAAAATGATGTACTTTCAAGGACTGCCATAGAATGGACAGATGTTAACTGAAACGGTCATAATTTTGTCATACGGAGTCCGTGTCGGAACCATAAATACACAAATTGCTCGCGGCGAGCGCGCGAATCCAAAAAACACTCCCCGCTTCCTCCGGGAGGCCTGGAGTACCCTCAAATTCAGCCTTAAGCATGACTTTTTGGCCCTGAAAGTCAAAGAACATCATTCGTCGCTGTTTTTCAGACAAGTTTCTGAACACATTGGCACTTTCTTTTGAAGGAAATTCAAGAGATTATGTTGCTTATAGACACTAGCCCCCCTGGTAGGGACAAACATACCTTTATACAGATGCTCTATGATCCGGGAAATCTCATTTGGCCGTAAATTGAAGAAAATCTAGCGGCTATATGCCTGATTCTCCTTGTTTTCGCCGGATGGCATGCTGTAACTCATGCGTGTGAAAGCCAAGAACAAAAGAGCATTCCAGGCGTCGGTCAATATATATGTGGAAACGAAATCTCCTTTATAGAGGACAAGAATTTTTGGGGCAATCAGGCAAAAAGGGCACGAGAAAATGAAGTACTTTCAAGGACTGCCATAGAATGGACAGATGTTCACTAAAACGGTCATAATTTTGTCATTCGGAGTCCATGTCGGAGCCATAGTACTCAAACTGCTTTCATGGCGAAAAGTCGCGAATCAGAAAATACTCCCGCTCCGCCAGAGGCCGGAGTACCCTCAAATTCAGCCTTAAGCAGCACTTTTTGGCCCTGAAAGTCAAAGAACATCATTCGTCGCAGTTTTTCAGACAAGTTTCTGAACCCATTGGCACTTCCTTTTGAAGGAAATTTGAGAGATTATGTTGCTTACAGACACTAGCCCCCCTGGTAGGGACAAATGTACCTTTCTGCAGATGCTCTATGATCAACGCAATCTCATTTGGCCGTAAATTGAAGAAAATCCACTGGCTCTATGCCTTATTCTCCTTGTTTTCGCCGGATGGCATGCTGTAACTCATGCGCGTGAAAGCCAAGAACAAAAGGGCACTCCTGGCATCGGTCTATATATATGTGGAAACGATATCTCCTCTATATGGGACAAGAAATTTTGGGGCAATCAGGCGAAAAGCGCACGAGAAAATCAAGTACTTCCAAGGACTGCCATAGAATGGACAGATGTTCACTAAAACGGTCATAATTTTGTCATTCGGAGTCCGTGTCGGGCGCATAAGTACTCAAACTACTCGCGGCGAGTGCGCGAATCCAAAAACTACTCCCCTCTTCCGCTAGGCGGACCGAAGTACCCTCAAATTCAGCCTTAAGCAGGAATTTTTGGTCCTGAAAGTCAAAGAACATCATTCGTCGCTGTTTTTCAGACATGTTTCCGAAGCCATTGGCACTTCCTTTTGAAGGAAATTCGAGAGATTATGTTGCTTACAGAAACTAGCCCCCCTGGTAGGGACAAACGTACCTTTCTACAGATGCTCTATGATCCGGGCTATCTCATTTGGCCGTAAATTGTAGAAAATCCAACGGCTATATGCCTTATTATCCTTGTTTTCGCCGGATGGCATGTTGTAACTCATGCGCGTGAATGCCAAGAACAAAACGGCATTCCTGGCGTCGGTCAATATATATGTGGAAACGATATCTCCTCTATAGAGGACAAGAAATTTTGGGGCAATCGAGCAAAAAGCGCACGAGAAAACGAAGTACTTTCAAGGACTGCCATAGAATGGACAGATGTTCACTAAAAAAGTTATAATTTTGTCATTCGGAGTCCATGTCGGACCCATAAGTACCCAAACTGCTCGCGGCGAGTGCGCGAATCCAAAAACTACTGCCCGCTTTCGCCAGGAGGCCGGGAGTACCCTCAGTTCTGATGAGGACATCAATACCATTGTTACATCCACAGCCCCTACTGTTACATATACGGGACCAATTACTAGAGCTCGCGCACGCCAATTAAATTACCAGGTACTTTCGTTTCTTGGTAATGATTCTAATGTTCATGAGAATATGATGCTGCCTAAATTGGATACATTTGTTTTGCTTACAAATGAAGGGCCTAGCTTGGAGAAGGGTGAACATTGGAGCAAGAACACGCATGGAGTTGATGGCATGCAAGGGATCAGAACGGAGTTACAAGTGATGATTTCAGGACTTTGAAGCCACCATAAGGAGTGCATGAAGCCTTGGACGAAATATACAAGATGCCACTTCATAATATTCGTCCATAGGCTATTCTAGGTGCTGCGTCACCTTATTATTGGGCCAGGCCCATGTAATTTCGAAATACATTAGTATAGGCTATTTTTAGAGTCCGTATGTGTGGGGAAACAAGAGATAGGGTTAGTTTCGGACCCCTCTACCAAGGGCCACGAAATTCACCCCCTCTTCCTCCATATATACAGCCCTTAGGGCACCGTTTAGACTTGGGTTTTGTTTAGATTAAAAGTTCGCCATAGCTGCAACTTCGCGTACTTCGTTTGTGTTCCATGACCAGACAAAGGCGTCACAGAACCCCACCTTGATCAATAAAGCTTTCCTCTTATATTCGCAATATCCAGATTGCAATCTTAGTTTCTTGCTTGTTCTTCCTTTGCTGCAGGAAGCAGACCTTCGTGGTCGAGTTGATCGTGCTCGGCGTGGTCATTAACCTCTCGGAGTTGGTTTAGCGATTGCTAAGTAGCGCGGCGTCCTCGCACGTTCAGTAGTCGGATCGTCAAAGTCGACTTCATCCAAAACGATAGCCACCATCTCATTGAAAGACGGGACACCCTCGCCTCTATCAAGTGGTATCAGATTTCCAGGTTGCTCGGTAAGATTTTACAGTTTTTCGTAGTTTAGATCGAGTCATTCTTCATACCTATAGTCCACGAAAAAGCCACAAAAAAATTAGGGTTAGTTCATCCCATCCGAACCAATCTCGAGCCTTTGCATAATCTTTTTCGTATTTGCTTTGTTGAATTTGCGGTTGCATCGTCGTGTCAAGTTGCTGGTCTTAGCGTCTAGTCTTTTAGAGTTTGAGTTCTATTCACAGGTTGTCACGTCGCCGCTGCCATATACCACCACAACATATTCACCGCCAATCCGAATCCATATCGCCACCACATATCCGCCGCCATCACGCCCATCCGAGTCCACCGCAACATATATCCGCCACCGGTCCGAAGTTCCACAGATTCATCTGCGCCACCAGTCCGAGTTCCACAGATTCATCTTCGCCACCAGTCGAAGTTCCACAGATTCATCTCCGCCACCAGTCCGAGTCGAGTAATTGTTGCATTGTTCTCGATTTCGGATCGCGATACTCCAGTCGTGACAAGAGAGGACTCCCAACTTCCGAGCCATCCGCAGAAGAAAAATAGTTCAGTTTCAAAAAAAAATTTGTGGCTAGGCAGTTTTAGACCATTTGTAGACTTTTTGAAAAAAATTTGTTATGGAGCAAAAAAAAAGAGGAAAAAAGTGCAAAAATAAAAGGAAAAAAGAGAAAAAAATTCAGAGTGTGCTCCTCCCTTGTTTACGTGCTTGCGCCGTGATTTTGTTGGTGTTCTAGGCTCGCGTCTCTAGCACAGTCTAGCCTAGGACCAGACAAGATCACCGTCGTTGAGCGTTTATTCAACTTTGCATCTCTGAATTGATTATTCTTGACCCTTTTGCTACCATATTATAAGCCTTCCCAGCTCCACATACATCTCGTCGTGCGTTGGACTCTCCCCGTAATCGCTCTATCCAAGCTTTGAGAGTTTTGACTACAACGGTTGCCGATCACCCTTTCTGCTGGGTAAGAACTGGTAAGAATTTGAGATTTGCTTGACGGATTTGTGACTGTCCACCACACCACCACCACCACTTCTTGGTAGTCTGTAGGATCATATTCTTGTGTGTTTCTCCTGCTGCTAACAATGGCAGGATCACAAGCCGATGAGACTGATTGGGAGAACCTGACGAACAAACAGCTACATGATAAGTTTCAGCAAATGATGATTGGACAGGTGCAAGATGTGCTAAACAGATTTGACGAGGCCATGGAGAAGATAGATGGCATTGAGAAGACGTTTGAAACAAAGCTTGATAGCAAGTTTGATGAATTGCTCGCGCGTTTTCCACAACCACCGCCAGCTGCACCTATCGCACCTCTGCAACGACAACAACTACGCCCCCTTCCGAATCAGTATGGACGAGCTCACCGTGTTCCTATTGAGCCAGGACAAAATTCTGGTGCCGCTGCTACTGCTGTTGGTGCTTCTGTGGCTCCTGCTACTACTGCTGCTGGTACCGAGGAGGATGATGAGTATGCGGGCGATTATGAGGATGAGATTGATCAACATCAGAACTACGTGCAACCACCAGCACCACAACCACCAGGTCGTCCACATGCAAATAATGGTAATGTTAGGGCTCCCCTCAGTGCGAGATCATGACCATCTCCCTAAACTGAAATTGAATATTCCACCATTTGAGGGTAGATATGTTCACGATATATATCTTACTTGGGAGTTAGAAACTGAACAATGATTTACATGTTTACAATATCCCGAGGAGAGGCGTGTTCTGCTGCTGTTTGTGCTTTCACTAGCTTTGCATGTGTTTGGTGGTCGAACATTGTAGATTATATCCTGTTCCAGCTACTTGGGCTGCTTTGAAAACTGCTATGCGTATCTCGTTGGGTTCCACCATATTATCAACGTGAATTGCTTCAAAAATTGCAGCGTTTAAGACAAGGAAAAATTTGTAGAAGAATATTATCGGGAATTACAAACTGGCTTGATTAGATGTGGTATTGTTGAGGAGAATGAAGCTATGCTTGCACGTTTTCGGGTGGATTAAATAGAGATTCAGACCATTCTAGACTATAAGGATTATAATAATATCACTCATTTATTCCATCTTGCTTGTAAAGCTGAGCGTGAAGTGCAGGATCGGCGGGCATTGCGCGGACTAACTTTTCTGCAGGTCGACCTTCATCACGGACACCACGTGCATCATCTACTTCCACACGTTCGCTACACGGTACCTCCGTGGTGCCACCTCCAACCGTGATACACGAAAGCAGCACAACCACCACTATCTCGCCAAGAGCACACTGCCGGACCTGCACAGAGCTCTTCTTCTTCCATGGCGTCAACAGGGCACACAAGTGATATTATTTGTCGTCGTTGTAAGGGAAGAGGACATTTTTGAGAGAATGCAAATCTCAGCGTGTGATGATTGCTACGAGGATGGTGGGTATGAGTCCGCTAGTGACTATGATGAGGAGACTTTGGCTCTTATTACACATGAGGAACACGGTGGAGATGATTACGATCATGAGACACAATACATGGCTGCTGAAGATCTTGACGGTATGAATGTTTAGTTGCTCAACGTGTTTTGAGTGTGCAGGTTACACAAGCTGAGCAAAATCAGAGGCATAATTTGTTCCATACAAAGGGAGTTGTGAAGGAACGTTCTATTCGCGTCATCATAGATGGAGGGAGCTGCAACAACTTGGCTAGCATGGAGATGGTGGAGAAGCTCTCTCTCACCACAAGACCACATCCACATCCTTACTACATTCAATGGTTCAACAACAGCGGCAAGGTTAAGGTAACACGTACTGTTCGTGTGCATTTTAGTATCTCCACATATGCTGATTATGTTGATTGTGATGTGGTACCTATGCAAGCATGTTCCTTATTACTTGGTAGACCATGGCAATTTGATAAAAATTCTGTACACCATGGTAGAAACAATCAGTATACTCTTGATCATAAGGATAAAAATATTACTTTGCTTCCTATGACTCCTGAGTCCATTTTGAAAGATGATATTAATAGAGCTAATAAAGCAAAACAGGAGAAAAATAAGAGTGAAAATCAGATTGTGGCAAAAGAATTTGAGCAACATATGAAGCCTAATAGTAAACCATCTAATGTTGCTTCTGAAATTAAATTGAAAAGTGCATGTTTACTTGCCACTAAATCTGATATTGATGAGCTAGATTTTAGCAAATCTGTTTGCTATGCTTTTGTGTGCAAAGAGGCATTATTTTCATTCGAGGGCGTGCCTTCCTCTTTGCCTCCTGCTGTCACTAACATTTTGCAGGAGTTTTCGGCGTCTTTCCACAAGGCGTGCCACCGGATTACCGCCTATTCGTGGGATTGAGCATCAGATTGACTTAATTCCGGTGCTTCATCGCCAAACCGTGCGCCATACCGTACCAATCCGGAGGAGGCGAAGGAGATTATCGTCAAGTACAAGAGCTTCTCGACAAAGGTTATATCGTGAATCCCTTAGTCCTTGTGCTGTTCCTATTATTCTAGTGCCGAAAAAGGATGGTACGTCGCGTATGTGTGTTGATTGTAGAGGCATTAATAATATTACTATTTGTTATCGTCATCCTATTCCTAGGCTAGATGATATGCTTGATGAATTGAGTGGCTCTACAATATTCTCCAAAGTTGATTTGCGTAGTGGATACCATCAAATTCGTATGAAATTGGGGGATGAATGGAAAACAGCATTTAAAACTAAGTTTGGATTATATGAGTGGTTAGTCATGCCTTTTGGGTTAACTAATGCACCTAGTACTTTCATGAGATTAATGAACAAAGTTTTACGTGCTTTCATTGGACGATTTGTGGTAGTTTACTTTGATGACATATTGATTTATAGCAGATCTTTGGAGGAACATTTGGAACATTTACGTGCTGTTTTTATTGCTCTACGTGATGCACGTTTGTTTGGTAACCTTGGGAAGTGCACCTTTTGCACCGACCGAGTGTCTTTTCTTGGCTATGTTGTTACTCCACAGGAATTGAAGTTGATAAAGCCAAGATTGAAGCTATTGAGAGTTGGCCGCAGCCCAAAAGCGGTCACACAAGTGAGGAGTTTTCTTGGCCTCGCTGGATTCTATAGGCGTTTTGTGAGAGATTTCAGCACCATTGCTGCACCTCTCAATGAGCTTACAAAGAAGGATGTGCCTTTTGTTTGGGGTACCATACGGGAAGAAGCCTTCACGGTGTTGAAAGATAAGTTGACACATGCTCCTTTACTCCAACTTCCTGATTTTAATAAGACTTTTGAGCTTGAATGTGATGCTAGTGGAATTGGATTAGGAGGTGTGTTATTACAAGATGGCAAACCTGTTGCTTACTTTTCTGAAAAATTGAGTGGGCCTAGTCTGCATTATTCTACTTATGATAAAGAATTATATGCTCTTGTTCGGACTTTAGAAACATGGCAACATTATTTATGGCCCAAAGAATTTGTTATACATTCTGATCATGAATCTTTGAAACATATTAAAAGTCAAGCTAAACTGAATCGTAGACATGCTAAATGGGTTGAATTCATTGAGACTTTCCCTTATGTAAAGAAAATGTTATTGCTGATGCATTGTCTCGTCGCTATACTATGCTTTCACAACTTGACTTCAAAATATTTGGTTTGGAGACCATCAAAGATCAATATGTGCATGATGTTGATTTTAAAGATGTATTGCAGAATTGTAAAGAAGGAAGAACATGGAACAAGTTTGTCGTTAATGATGGATTTGTGTTCCGTGCTAACAAGCTATGCATTCCAGCTAGCTCCGTTCGTCTTTTGTTGTTGCAGGAGGCGCATGGAGGAGGACTAATGGGACACTTTGGCGTGAAGAAGACGGAGGACGTACTTGCTACACATTTCTTTTGGCCAAAGATGAGATGGGATGTTGAGCGTTTTATTGCTCGCTGCACTACATGTCAAAAAGCTAAGTCACGACTCAATCCTCATGGTTTATATATGCCTTTGCCTGTACCTAGTGTTCCTTGGGAGGATATATCTATGGACTTTGTTTTAGGTTTACCTAGAACAAAGAAGGGGAGGGATAGCATATTTGTTGTCGTGGATAGATTCTCGAAAATGGCACACTTTATACCATGTCATAAAAGCGATGATGCTGTTAATGTTGCTGTTTTTGTTCTTTCGTGAAATTATTCGCTTGCATGGTGTGCCAAATACTATTGTTTCAGATCGTGATACTAAATTTCTTAGCCACTTTTGGAGATGTTTATGGGCTAAGTTGGGGACTAAACTGCTTTTTAGTACTACTTGTCACCCCCAAACTGATGGATAAACTGAAGTAGTCAATAGAACATTGTCTACTATGCTTATGGCTGTTCTAAAGAGTAATAAGAAAATGTGGGAGGAATGCTTGCCTCATATTGAATTTGCTTATAATCGTTCATTGCATTCTACTACTAAGATGTGCCCTTTTGAAGTTGTGTATGGTTTCCTACCTCATGCACCTATTGATTTGTTGCCTCTTCCATCTTCGGAGAAGGTTAATTTTGATGCTGAAGAACGTGCTGAATTGATTTTAAAAATGCATGAGTTAACTAAGGAAAACATTGAGCGTATGAATGCTAAATATAAACTTGCTAGAGATAAGGGTAGAAAACATGTTGTGTTTGCACTGGAGATCTTGTTTGGTTACATTTGCGTAAGGATAGATTTCTGATTTGCAAATCAAAACTAATGCCACGTCTGCTGGTCCCTTTAAGGTGTTGGAGAAAATAAATGATAATGCATATAAACTTGAGCTGCCTGCAGATTTTGGGGTTAGTCCCACTTTTAACATTGCAGATTTGAAGCCTTATTTGGGTGAGGAAGATGAGCTTCCGTCGAGGGCGACTTCATTTCAAGAAGGGAGGATGATGAGGACATCAATACCATTGTTACATCCACAGCCCCTCTTTGTTACATATCTGGGACCAATTACTAGAGCTCAAGACGCCAATTAAATTACCGGTACTTTCGTTTCTTGGTAATGATTCTAATGTTCATGAGAATATGATGTTGCCTAAATTGGATACATTTGTTTTGCTTACAAATGAAGGGCCTAGCTTGGAGAAGGGTGAACATTGGAGCAAGAACACGCATGGAGTTGATGGCATGCTAAAGGGATCAAACGGAGTTACAAGTGATGATTTCAGGACTTTGAAGCCACCATAAGGAGTGCATGAAGCCTTGGACGAAATATACAAGATGCCACTTCATAATATTCGTCCATAGGCTATTCTAGGTGCTGCGTCACCTTATTATTGGGCCAGGCCCATGTAATTTCGAAATACATTAGTATAGGCTATTTTTAGAGTCCGTATGTGTGGGGAAACAAGAGATAGGGTTAGTTTCGGACCCCTCTACCAAGGGCCACGACCCCCTCTTCTGATAGAGGCAGAGGTGTCCCGTCTTTCGATGAGATGGTGGATTTCGCTTTGGTGGAAGTCGACTTTGACGATCCGACTACGAGCGTGCGAGGACGTCGCGCCTTAGCAATCACTAAACCAACTCCGAGAGGTTATTGACCACGGGAGGGCGATCAACGACCACGAGGTCTATTTCCTGCGAGCAAGCGAAGAACAAGCAAGAAAGCTGAGATTGCAATCTGGATATTGCGAATATAAGATGAAAGCTTTATTGATCAAGGTGGGGTTACTGTGGCGCCTTTGTGCAGTCGTTGAACACAAACGAAATGCGCGAAGTTGCAGCTATGGCGAACTTTTGATCTAAACAAAACCCAAAGTCTAAGCGGTGCCCTAAGGGCTGTACATATGGAGGAAGAGGGGAGAATTTCGTGGCCCTTGGTGGAGGGTCCAAACTAACCCTATCTCTTGTTCCCCACACATATGGACTCTAAAATAGCCTATACTAATGTATTTCGAAATTACATGGGCCTGGCCCAATAATAAGGTGACGCAGCACCTAGAATAGCCTCTGGACGAATTTTATGAAGTGGCATCTTGTATATTTCGTCCAAGGCTTCATGCACTCATTATGGTGGCTTCAAAGTCCTGAAATCATCACTTGTAACTCCATTCTTGTCCCTCTTACACATGCCATCATCTCCATGCTTGTTCTTGCTCCAATGTTCATCCTTCTCCAAGCTAGGCCCTTCATTTGTAAGCAAAACAAATGTATCCAATTTAGGCAGCATCATATTCTCATGAACATTAGAATCATTACCAAGAAACGAAAGTACCTGGTAATTTAGTTGGCGTGCGCGAGCTCTAGTAATTGGTCCAGTATGTATAGCAGCAGGGGCTGTGGGTGTAACAATGGTATTGATGTCCTCATCATCTTCCTCCATATATACAGCCCTTAGGGCACCGTTTGGACTTGGGTTTTGTTTAGATTAAAAGTTCGCCATAGCTGCAACTTCGCGTACTTCGTTTGTGTTCCACGACCGGACAAAGGCGTCACAGAACCCCACCTTGATCAATAAAGCTTTCCTCTTATATTCGCAATATCCAGATTGCAATCTTAGTTTCTTGCTTGTTCTTCGTTTGCCTGCAGGAAACAGACCTTCGTGGTCAGGTTGATCGTGCTCCGGCGTGGTCAATAACCTCTCGGAGTTGGTTTAGCGATTGCTAAGGCGCGACGTCCTCGCACGTTCGTAGTCGGATCGTCAAAGTCGACTTCATCCAAAACGATAGCCACCATCTCATCGAAAGACGGGACACCCTCGCCTCTATCAAATTCAGACTTAAGTAGGACTTTTTGGCCCTGAAAGTCAAAGAACATCATTCATCGCAGTTTTTCAGACAAGTTTCTGAACCCATTGGCACTTACTTTTGAAGGAAATTCAAGAGATTATGTTGCTTACAGACAGTAGCCCCCCTGGTAGGGACAAACGTACCTTTCTGCAGATGCTTTATGATCCGAGCAATCTCATTTGGCCGTAAATTGAAGAAAATCTAGCGGCTATATGCCTTATTCTCCTTGTTTTCGCCAGATGGCATGCTGTAACTCATGCGCGTGAAAGCCAAGAACAAAAGGGCATTCCTGGCATCGGTCAATATATATGTGGAAACAATATCTCCTCTATAGAGGAAAAGAATGTTTGGGGCAATCAGGCAAAAAGAGCACGAGAAAATGAAGTACTTTCAAGGACCGCCATAGAATGGACAGATGTTCACTAAAACGGTCATAATTTTGTCATTCAGAGTCCGTGTCAGACCCATAAGTACTCAAACTGCTCGCGGCAAGCACGCGAATCCAAAAAATACTCCCTGCTTCCTCCGGGAGGTCCGGAGTACCCTCAGACTCAGCCTTAAGCAGGACTTTTTGGCCCTGAAAGTCAAAGAACATCATTCATCGTTGTTTTATAGACAAGTTTCTGAACCCAGTGGCAGTTCCTTTTGAAGGAAATTCGAAGGACTATGTTGCTTATAGACATTAGCCCCCCTGGTAGGGACAAACGTACCTTTCTGCAGATGCTCTATGATCCGGGCAATCTCATTTGGCCATAAATTGAAGAAAATCCTGCGGCTATATGCCTTATTCTCCTTGTTTTCGCCGGATGGCATGCTGTAACTCATGCGTGTGAAAGCCAAGAACAAAAGGGCATTCCTGGCATCGGTCAATATATATGTGGAAATGATATCTCGTCTATAGGGGACAAGAAATTTTGGGGCAATCAGGCAAAAAACGCACGAGAAAATGAAGTACTTTCAAGGACCGCCATAGAATGGACAAATGTTCACTAAAACGGTCATAATTTTGTCATTCGGAGTCCGTGTCGGACCCATAAGTACTCAAACTGCTCGTGGCGAGCGTGCAAATCCAAAAATTACTCCCCGCTTGCTCCAGGAGGCCCGAAGTACCCTCAAGTTCAGCCTTAAGAAGGACTTTTTGGCCCTGAAAGTGATAGAGGCGAGGGTGTCCCAATCTTTCGATGAGATGATAACTATCGATTTGGTGGAGACGACTTTGACGATCCGACTACAAACGTGCACGACGTTGCGCCTTAGCAATCGCAAAACCAACCCCGAGAGGTTATTGACCACGCCGGAGCACAATCAACCTGACCACGAATGTCTATTCCTGCAAGCAATCGAAGAACAAGCAAGAATATGATAAAAGCAATCTGAATATTGCGAGTATGTATGAAGTATTGATAAAGGTGGGGATCCGTAAGCGGTCTTGTTCTGGTCGTTGGACACAAACGAAGTACACGAAGTTGCAATGACTAACTTTTAACTAAACAAATCCCAAGGGAAAAGCTACTAGATGGATCTACTTATATAGGAGCAAGGGGTGGCGGCCAAGGAGGTGGGAGGACGTCCCAAGGCAGCCTAAAATTAACCCTAGGTCGTACAAGGCCAATGGGCCCAAGTGGAGGTGACGTAACACCTTTGGACTTGTAGTTTGACTCGGATTCTGGTGCAGCGTCAGATTGTTTCGTCCATAACTCAACGCTCCGGACGGATTTTAAGGTGATTCTAACTGTGCTGGAAAGAGCATGAAATCTACTTTCCAACAAAAAAATAATCACCCAATTCGGAGTCCGTATGAAAAAGTTGTTGGCGTTTTGAGTCAGGTATGTCTGTGCAGTCCGAATCTGAATCCAGAACGTGAGAGACTTGGACTCTATCTTCTCTTGGCCCAAAAGTGACGTGAGAAGACTTTTTGAACATCACCTAAACTTCTCCTTTTCCCTTATCTTCATATGTGGATTGTACAAATGTCCCATACACCTGCAATTAGACAAAACACAAAAGTGTGTGAAGTATTTTCGTTCTGGATAACATAAATAGATTATTGAATAGTTTGCTCTAGAAATCACCTGACAAATATGCATGTATGCAATATTTTTGGTCATATCAAAGGTAGTCATGTCCTCATCATCCTCCCCTTCTTGAAAATAAAGCCGTCCTCTGCGTTGCTTAATCTGAAATGTGGCTAACAAAAGAGACAAGGTGTACATGTTGTATATGTATATGTCATCCATTTTTACTTCCCTTGATTTTTGCATATATGACACGTGAATAGATGAGTAACTTGCATAGTTCATAAAATATAATGCCAAAAAATTAGCACAAGAAGTAGAAGGCATGAAAATATTGCAACTCAGTTTGCACATATAAGTGAAGCTCTTATTCATTTCAAAAGATTGACAATGTTCATCATTAAACCATCCCAACGTTGGTGAATAAACCTTACTTGCATCAAATTTACATGCTACAACATGCTTAGATAAGCAAACATGCAATGAGTCATTCGACACAGAATCATCACCAAGATTAGAGGTCATATCAAAATGATTAAACATTGATTCTTTTGCATCAACAGTTAATTCAATGGGTGCTCTCAAAATTGTTGGTATTTCAGTTGTTTGATCACATGGCAAAGTCAAATTATCAATATAATCCTCTAAAATAGGTGGTGTGATCAAAGTAGTGGGTAGCTCAACACATGATGTATTCAAGTTAACTAGGTATGCATCATTCTCATGTAAAAGTGGAAAATCTGTACCTTTGTCATTACCTCTTATAGTCAACTCAGATGATGCAGGCACTCTCGATGGTGATGTGTCACATGGTGGAGATGATGTAGTCCTCGCAACAACGGATGTGGTTGTCATAGTACGCCTAGTAGTTAAATAAACATCTGTATCAACAGTTGGAATGTGCACCGTGCGCTTGTTCTCCTTGTGGGCAACACGTCGTTTTATTTCCTGTTCAGCTTTGCAAGCAAGACGAAACAAATGGTCCATAGGATAACACTCTTCATGAATTAGTATCTCCTGAATATTATGGTTTAATCCTCCCCAAAATCTATCCATAAAATCTTCTTCACTTTCTTCTAAAATGAGTGCAACAAGGTAGTTTGTAAATCATCATAATATTTTGTTCTGATGTCACTACCTTGTTTTAAATGTTCGATTTTTAATCATGCCACGAGTATAATAAACATCGGCGAATCTATCTCTCATGACATGTTTTAAATCATCCCAAGGTATTAGGTACATAATCAGGGTGTAACCGACAATATTCACTCCACCAAACTAGAGCATAACCAGTGAAAGAACCAACCGCAACCGTAACTTTTTTACGTTCATCAAAATTATGGGAAGCAAATATATTATTTATGTCTAACTCCCATTCAATATATAAAGCAGGTCTAAAACGGCCATTAAATGGTGGTATAGAAACATGAACCTGATCATGTGCATTTGGATGTCTGTGCACCTCTCGTGACGGTTGTGGTATTTGCATAGGTGGTGGCATGTCTCCCGCGATCGATAAAGCCCATGAATTGACTCTGGATCCTGTCATGATTAGTAGAACAAGAAACAAAATCCAAAAATAATGTTCCTATAACTACTAGGATGTGGTGGTAAAAGCGCTCACGATAAAGCAAATATCAATGTCTTACAAGTTCTTACCATGCAGCGGCGGTGATCGGCAACCAGCGGTGTCAAGTAACTCGAATATTGAGTAAAGCGATTGCGGGGGGCGTATGTATATCGGTGTAGAAATATGTGGAGCTGGGTTGGCTATATATGGTAGCAAAAGATTAGCAATAATCAATTCAAAGATGCAATGTTGAATAAGCGCTCAACGACGCAGATCTTGTGCTGGTCCTAGGCTAGACCGGACTAGAGACGCGAGCCTAGAACACTAATGAGGTCACGGCGTAGCACAACTAGCATCAATGAACTAAGTAGCTCTTGACAGCAAGATATAAGTGAAGATAATGATGAAAAAAACAACTGCCAAGCAGGATATACAACAACTCTCTCTCCAACTTTCCTCTTGAAAAGTTTGAGCCAATTTTCTGATAAATTTTTGCAAAGAATACTACTAACTCAACCTTTCCAATGCAAAAAGAATCACTCAATTCCGAGTTGATATGAGGAGTCAAAGAATTCTAAAACTGGCCTGAAAAATTGGAACAAGGTGTGTTCACGAACTTCGAAGGGCAAAAAGACCTATTTTGAAGCCGATTTTGAGGTGTCAAATATTGAATTAGCTTCTGCAACTATTTACATGCGGCTCGTCGCTAGCTTCAATTTGAGTACTCACGGAGCCAAAACGGACTTCGTATGAGGAAGATACACCTGTTTTACTGAACATTTCGCAAAACAGATTCTAATCCGAATTCAGGTACGAGATGGATTCTAGATAGATCCGATTTTTTTTTCTCTTTTTTCCTCACGCTTTTTTTTCTTTTTTTCTCTCTTTTTTTTTTTTCTTTCCTTTTTCTCTCTTTTTTTCTCTCTTTTTTTTCTCCCTCTTTCCAAGACAAACTAGATAAGATGCAGATTGGATCAGGCGAAGATGTGAATGACCTCAAGTATAATTATGACAATGAATAGCCCGTAGCACGTGGTGGAAATTAATAGATGGGATGGTGGACAGCGGAAGGGATAATGATGCAGCTACGGCGTGACTAATGTGAATAGAACTCGAAACTCTAAAGGAACTAGACACTAAGACCAGCAACTGACACGACGATGCAACCGACAATTCAACTATGCAAGCAACGAATAGAAAATTGCAAAGGCTCAGACTGGCTTGGATAAAGGATGAACAGATCTAACTTTTTTTGTGGCTTTTTCATGGACTATAGGTATGAATGATGATGCGATCTAAACTATGAAAAGCTGTAAAATCTCACCGAGCAACCTGAAAAGCGATACCAGTTGATAGAGGCGAGGTGTCCCAATCTTCGATGAGATGATAACTATCGATTTGGTGGAGACGACTTTGACGATCCGACTACAAACGTGCACGACGTTGCGCCTTAGCAATCGCTAAACCAACCCCGAGAGGTTATTGACCACGTCGGAGCACAATCAACCTGACCACGAAGGTCTATTCCTGCAAGCAATCGAAGAACAAGCAAGATATGATAAAACCAATCTGAATATTGCGAGTATGTATGAAGTATTGATGAAGGTGGGGATCCGTAAGCGGTCTTGGTCTGGTCGTTGGACACAAACGAAGTACACGAAGTTGCAATGGCTAACTTTTAACTAAACAAATCCCAAGGGAAAAGCTACTAGATGGATCTACTTATATAGGAGCAAGGGGTGGCGGCCAAGGAGGTGGGAGGACGTCCCAAGGCAGCCTAAAACTAACCCTAGGTCGTACAAGGCCAATGGGCCCAAGTGGAGGTGACGTAACACCTTTGGACTTGTAGTTTGACTCGGATTCTGGTGCAGCGTCAGATTGTTTGGTCCATAACTCAACGCTCCGGACGGATTTTAAGGTGATTCCTACTGTGCTCGAAAGAGCATGAAATCTACTTTCCAACAAAAAAAGAATCACCCAATTCGGAGTCCGTATGAAAAAGTTGTTGGCGTTTTGCGTCAGGTATGTCTGTGCAGTCCGAATCTGAATCCAGAACGTGAGAGACTTGGACTCTATCTTCTCTTGGCCCAAAAGTGACGTGAGAAGACTTTTTGAACAGCACATAAACTTCTCCTTTTCCCTTATCTTCATATGTGGATTGTACAAATGTCCCATACACCTGCAATTAGACAAAACACAAAAGTGTGTGAAGTATTTTTGTTCTTGATAACATAAATAGATTATTGAATAGTTTGCTCTAGAAATCACCTGACAAATATGCATGTATGCAATATTTTTGGTCATATCAAAGGTAGTCATGTCCTCATCAGAAAGTCAAAGAACATCATTCATCGCTGTTTTATAGACAAGTTTCTGAACCCATTGGCACTTCCTTTTGAAGGAAATTCGAGAGATTATGTTGCTTATAGACACTAGCCCCCCTGGTAGGGACAAATGTACGTTTCTGCAGATGCTCTATGATCCGGGCATTCTCATTTGGCCGTAAATTGAAGAAAATCCAACGACTATACGCCTCATTCTCCTTGTTTTCGCCGGATGGCATGCTGTAACTCATGCGCGTGAAAGCCAAGAACAAAAGGGCATTCCTGGCATCGGTCAATATATATGTGGAAACGAAATCTCCTCTATAGAGGACAAGAAATTTTGGGGCAATCAGGCAAAAAGCGCACGAGAAAATGAAGTACTTTCAAGGACTGCCATAGAATGGACAGATGTTCACTAAAAAAGTCATAATTTTGTCATTCAGTCCATGTCGGACCCATAAGTACTCAAACTGCTCGCGGCGAGCGCGCGAATCCAAAAACTACTGCCCGCTTTCGCGAGGAGTCCCGGAGTACCCTCAAATTCATACTCAAGTAGGACTTTTTGGCCCTGAAAGTCAAAGAACATCATTCGTCGCAGTTTTTCAGACAAGTTTCTGAACCCATTGTCACTTACTTTTGAAGGAAATTCGAGAGATTATGTTCCTTACAGACAGTAGCCCCCCTGGTAGGGACAAACGTACCTTTCTGCAGATGCTCTATGATCCGGACAATCTCATTTGGCTGTAAATTGAAGAAAATCTAGCGGCTATATGCCTTATTCTCCTTATTTTCGCCAGATGGCATGCTGTAACTCATGCGCGTGAAAGCCAAGAACAAAAGGGCATTCCTGGCATCGGTCAATATATATGTGGAAACAATATCTCCTCTATAGAGGAAAAGAAAGTTTGGGGCAATCAGGCAAAAAGAGCACGAGAAAATGAAGTACTTTCAAGGACCGCCATAGAATGGACAGATGTTCACTAAAACGATCATAATTTTGTCATTCGGAGTCCGTGTCAGACCCATAGGTACTTAAACTGCTCGCGGCGAGCACGCGAATCCAAAAAATACTCCCTGCTCCCACCGGGAGGCCCGGAGTACCCTCAAACTCAGCCTTAAGCAGGACTTTTTGGCCCTGAAAGTCAAAGAACATCATTCATCGTTGTTTTATAGACAAGTTTCTGAACCCATTGGCAGTTCCTTTTGAAGGAAATTCGAAGGACTATGTTGCTTATAGACATTAGCCCCCCTGGTAGGGACAAACGTACCTTTCTGCAGATGCTCTATGATCCGGGCAATCTCATTTGGCCATAAATTGAAGAAAATCCTCCGGCTATATGCCTTATTCTCCTTGTTTTCGCCGGATGGCATGCTGTAACTCATGCGTGTGAAATCCAAGAACAAAAGGGCATTCCTGGCATCGGTCAATATATATGTCGAAATGATATCTCGTCTATAGGGGACAAGAAATTTTTGGGCAATCAGGCAAAAAGCGCACGAGAATATGAAGTACTTTCAAGGACCGCCATAGAATAGACAAATGTTCACTAAAACGGTCAGAATTTTGTCATTCGGAGTCCGTGTCGGACCCATAAGTACTCAAACTGCTTTCATGGCGTGCAAATCAAAAATACTCCCGCTTGCTCGGGGCGCTTGAAGTACCCTCAAGTTCAGCCTTAAAAAGGACTTTTTGGCCCTGAAAGTCAAAGAACATCATTCATCGCTGTTTTATAGACAAGTTTCTGAACCCATTGGCACTTCCTTTTGAAGGAAATTCGAGAGATTATGTTGCTTATAGACACTAGCCCCCCTGGTAGGGACAAACGTACGTTTCTGCAGATGCTCTATGATCCGGGCATTCTCATTTGGCCGTAAATTGAAGAAAATCCAACGGCTATACGCCTCATTCTCCTTGTTTTCACCGGATGGCATGCTGTATGATGAGGACATCAATACCATTGTTACACCCACAGCCCCTGCTGCTATACATACTGGACCAATTACTAGAGCTCGCGTACGCCAACTAAATTACCAGGTACTTTCGTTTCTTGGTAATGATTCTAATGTTCATGAGAATATGATGCTGCCTAAATTGGATACATTTGTTTTGCTTACAAATGAAGGGCCTAGCTTGGAGAAGGATGAACATTGGAGCAAGAACAAGCATGGAGATGATGGCATGCAAAGGGGACAAGAATGGAGTTACAAGTGATGATTTCAGGACATTGAAGCCACCATAATGAGTGCATGAAGCCTTGGACGAAATATACAAGATGCCACTTCATAAATTTCGTCCAGAGGCTATTCTAGGTGCTTCGTCACCTTATTATTGGGCCAGGCCCATGTAATTTCGAAATACATTAGTATAGGCTATTTTAGAGTCCGTATGTGTGGGGAAACAAGAGATAGGGTTAGTTTGGACCCCTCCACCAAGGGCCACGAAATTCTCCCCTCTTCCTCCATATATACAGCCCTTAGGGCACCGTTTAGACTTTGGGTTTTGTTTAGATCAAAAGTTCGCCATAGCTGCAACCGCGTGCCGTTTGTGTTCAACGACCGGACAAAGCGCCACAGAACCCCACCTTGATCAATAAAGCTTTCATCTTATATTCGCAATATCCAGATTGCAATCTCAGTTTCTTGCTTGTTCTTCGTTTGCTCGCAGGAAATAGACCCTCGTGGTCGTTGATCGTGCTCGGCGTGGTCAATAACCTCTCGGAGTTGGTTTAGCGATTGCTAAGCGCGGCGTCCTCGCGACGCTTCGTAGTCGGATCGTCAAAGTCGACTTCCACCAAAGCGAAATCCACCATCTCATCGAAAGACGGACACCTCGGCCTCTATCAAGTGGTATCAGATTTCCGGGTTGCTCGGTGAGATTTTACGATTATTCGTAGTTTAGATCGAGTCATTCTTCATACCTACAGTCCACGAAAAAGCCAAAAAAAAAATTTAGGGTTAGGTCATCATATCCGAACCAATCTGAGCCTTTGCATAATCTTTTCTGTATTTGCGTTGTTGAATTTGCGGTTGCATCGTCGTGTCTAGTTGCTGGTCTTAGAGTCTAGTCTTTTAGAGTTTCGAGTTCTGGTCATAAGTTGTCACGCCGCCGCCGCACCATCATCATCGCCCTTGCCATCTACCACCACCGCTTATCCGCCACCGCTTCGAATCCGTATCCATATACCACCACCGCCATCATATACCACCATCGCTGCCATATCCTACCACCATATATCCACCACCAATCCGAGTTCCTTGCATATTAGGTTTGTTTTCGGGATCCATCTAATTTCCGATTCGTGTTTCCTTGTCTGAGTAGGTTTCGGATTCCAGCAATCTTTTGCCGTCCGTAGAAGAGGTTGGTTTCCAAAAAAAAAAGAGAGAGAAGAAACCACCCTCCGTTTAGGCCCAAAATTTTCCAAAAACGCACGGGATAAAAAATTTTCTGGCTATCCTATTTTTAGGTGTTTCTAAGCATATTGAGCCAGTCGCCGTTATAGAAAGTTTTTTGACCCGTTTCAGCTTTTTGGGTCCGGCAATCGAAAAAAAAATTTGGTCAAAAATTTCGTGCCCATCTGTCGGTTTGACTGGGAAGAGTTTTGAGACACTCGCCATTATAGTGATTTTCGCAAAAAAAAAAGAGCAGCAAAAAAAAAACAGCGCAAAAAAAAAAGAGCGAAAAAAAATTCAGAGTGTGCTTTTCCTTTGTTTACGTGCAGCGCCGTGATTTTGTTAGTGTTCTAGGCTCGCGTCTCTAGCACGGTCTAGCCTAGGACCAGCACAAGATCTGCGTCGTTGAGCGTTTATTCAACTTTGCATCTCTGATTTGATTATTCTTGACCCTTTTTGCTACCATATTATAAGCCTTCCCAGCTCCACATACATCTACGTCGTGCGTTCGATTCTCCCTGGTAATCGCTATAGCCAAGCTTTGAGAGTTTTGACTACAACGGTTGCCGATCACCACCTGCTGCTGGGTAAGAACTGGTAAGAATTTGAGATTTGCTTCACGGATTTGTGACTGTCCACCACTCCACCACACCACCACCACCACTTCCTAGTAGTCTGTAGGATCATATTCTTGTGTGTTTCTATTGCTGCTAACCATGGCAGGAACACAGGCCGATGAGACTGATTGGGAGAACCTGACAAACAAACAGCTACATGATAAGTTTCAGCAAATGATGATTGGACAGGTGCAAGATGTGGTAAACAGATTTGACGAGGCCATGGAGAAGATAGATGGCATTGAGAAGACGTTTGAAACAAAGCTTGATAGCAAGTTTGATGAATTGCTCGCGCGTTTTCCACAACCACCGCCGGCTGCACCTATCGCACCTCTGCAACGACAACAACTACGCCCCCTTCCGAATCGGTATGGGACGAGCTCGGCGTGTTCCTATTGAGCCAGGACAAAATTCTGGTGCCGCTGCTCTGCTGTTGGTGCTTCTTTGGCTCCTGCCTCTGCTGCTGCTTTGGTACCGACGAGGATGATTATGTGGAAGATTACGAGGATGAGGTTGATCAACATCGAACTACGTGCAACCACCAGCACCACAACCACCAGGTCGTCCACATGCAAATAATGGCAATGTTAGGGCTCCCCCTCAGTGCGAGATCATGACCATCTCCCTAAACTGAAATTGAATATTCCACCATTTGAGGGTAGATATGTTCGATATATATCTTACTTGGGAGTTAGAAACTGAACAACGATTTACATGTTTACAATATCACGAGGAGAGACGTGTTCTGCTGCTTTGTTTGTGCTTTCACTAGCTTTGCATGTGTTTGGTGGTGCGAACATTGTAGATTATATCCTGTTCCAGCTACTTGGGCTGCTTTGAAAACTGCTATGCGTACTCGTTGGGTTCCACCATATTATCAACGTGAATTACTTCAAAAATTGCAGCGCTTAAGACAAGGAAAAATTCTGTAGAAGAATATTATCGGGAATTACAAACTGGCTTGATTAGATGTGGTATTGTTGAGGAGAATGAAGCTATGCTTGCACGTTTTACGGGTGGATTAAATAGAGATTCAGACCATTCTAGACTATAAGGATTATAATAATATCACTCGTTTATTCCATCTTGCTTGTAAAGCTGAGCGTGAAGTGCAGGACCGACAGTGCGTTGCGCGCACTAACTTTTTCTGCAGGTCGACCTTCATCATGGACACCACGCGCATCATCTACTTCCTTTGCACCATCACCTCCTTGGTGCCACCTCCAACCGTGATACAAGAAAGAGGCACAACCACCACTATCGCCAAGAGCACACTGCCGGGCCTGCATGAGCTCTTCTTCTTCCATGGCGTCAACAGGGCACACAAGTGATATTATTTGTCGTTGTTGTAAGGGAAGAGGACATTTTTTGAGAGAATGCAAATCTCAGCGTGTGATGATTGCTACGAGGATGGTGGGTATGAGTCGCTAGTGACTATGATGAGGAGACTTTGGCTCTTATTACACATGAGGAACACGGTGGAGATGATTCGATCATGAGACACAATACATGGCTCTTGGCGATCTTTGTGGTATGAATGTTTAGTTGCTCAACGTGTTTTGAGTGTGCAGGTTACACAAAGTGAGCAAAATCAGAGGCATAATTTGTTCCATACAAAGGGAGTTGTGAAGGAGCGTTCTATTAGCGTCATCATAGATGGAGGAGCTGCAACAACTTGGCTAGCATGGAGATGGTGGAGAAGTTATCTCTCACCACAAGACCACATCCACATCCTTACTACATCCAATGGTTCAACAACAGCGGCAAGGTTAAGGTAACACGTCTTGTTCGTGTGCATTTTAGTATCTCTACATATGCTGATTATGTTGATTGTGATGTGGTACCTATGCAAGCATGTTCCTTGTTACTTGGTAGACCATGGCAATTTGATAAAAATTCTGTACACCATGGTAGAAACAATCAAGATATACTCTTGTTCATAAGGATAAAAATATTACTTTGCTTCCTATGACTCTGAGTCCATTTTGAAAGATGATATTAATAGAGCTAATAAAGCAAAACAGGAGAAAAATAAGAGTGAAAATCAGATTGTGGCAAAAGAATTTGAGCAACACATGAAGCCTAATAATAAACCATCTCTCGTTGTTTCGAAATTAAATTGAAAAGTGCATGTTTACTTGCCACCAAATCTGATATTGATGAGCTAGATTTTAGCCAATCTATTTGCTATGCTTTTGTGTGCAAAGAGGCATTATTTTCATTCGAGGGCGTGCCTTCCTCTTTGTCCCCTGCTGTCACTAACATTTTGCAGAGTTCGCCGACGTCTTTCCACAAGGCGTGCCACCGGATTACCACCTATTCGAGGGATTGAGCATCAAATTGACTTAATTCGGTGCATCATTACCCAACCATGCACCATACCGTACCAATCCGGAGGAGACGAAGGAGATTATCGTCAAGTACAGGAGCTGCTCGACAAAGGTTATATCGCGAATCCCTTAGTCCTTGTGCTGTTCCTATTATTCTAGTGCCGAAAAAGGATGGTACGTCACGTATGTGTGTTGATTGTAGAGGCATCAATAATATTACTATTCGTTATCGTCACCCTATTCCTAGGCTAGATGATATGCTTGATGAATTGAGTGGCTCTACAATATTCGCCAAAGTTGATTTGCGTAGTGGATACCATCAAATTCGTATGAAATTGGGAGATGAATGGAAAACAGCATTTAAAACTAAGTTTGGATTATATGAGTGGTTAGTCATGCCTTTTGGGTTAACTAATGCACCTAGTACTTTCATGAGATTAATGAACGAAGTTTTACGTGCTTTCATTGGACGATTTGTGGTAGTCTATTTTGATGATATACTGATTTATAGCAAATCTTTGGAAGAACATTTGGAACATTTACGTGCTGTTTTTAATGCTCTACGTGATGCACGTTTGTTTGGTAACCTTGGGAAGTGCACCTTTTGCATCGACCGAGTATCTTTTCTTGGCTATGTTGTTACTCCACAGGGAATTGAAGTTGATAAAGCCAAGATTGAAGCTATTGAGAGTTGGCCGCAGCCCAAAACGGTCACACAAGTGAGGAGTTTCCTTGGCCTCGCTGGTTTCTATAGGCGTTTTGTGAGAGATTTCAGCACCATTGCTGCACCTCTCAACGAGCTTACAAAGAAGGATGTGTCTTTTGTTTGGGGTACCCATGGGAAGAAGCCTTCACGGTATTGAAAGCTAAGTTGACACATGCTCCTTTACTCCAACTTCCTGATTTTAATAAGACTTTTGAGCTTGAATGTGATGCTAGTGGAATTGGATTAGGAGGTGTGTTATTACAAGATGGCAAACCTGTTGCATATTTTTACGAAAAATTGAGTGGGCCTAGTCTGAATTACTCTACTTATGATAAAGAATTATATGCTCTTGTTAGGACTTTAGAAACATGGCAACATTATTTATGGCCCAAAGAATTTGTTATACATTCGATCATGAATCTTTGAAACATATTAAAAGTCAAGCTAAACTGAATCGTAGACATGCTAAATAGGTTGAATTCATTGAGACTTTCCCTTATGTCATTAAACACAAGAAGGGTAAAGAAAATGTTATTGCTGATGCATTGTCTCGTCGCTATACTATGCTTTCACAACTTGACTTCAAAATATTTGGTTTGGAGACCATCAAAGATCAATTTGTGCATGATGCTGATTTTAAAGATGTATTGCAGAATTGTAAAGAAGGAAGAACATGGAACAAGTTTGTCGTTAATGATGGATTTGTGTTCCGTGCTAACAAGCTATGCATTCCAGCTAGCTCCGTTCGTCTTTTGTTGAAGCAGGAGGCGCATGGAGGAGGACTAATGGGACACTTTGGCGTGAAGAAGAAGGATGACGTACTTGCTACACATTTCTTTTGGCCAAAGATGAGACGGGATGTTGAGCGTTTTATTGCTCGCTGCACTACATGTCAAAAAGCTAAGTCACGACTCAATCCTCATGGTTTATATATGCCTTTGCCTGTACCTAGTGTTCCTTGGGAGGATATATCGATGGACTTTGTTTTAGGTTTACCTAGAACAAAGAAGGGGAGGGATAGCATATTTGTTGTCGTGGATAGATTCTCGAAAATGGCACACTTTATACCATGTCATAAAAGCGATGATGCTGTCAATGTTGCTGATTTGTTCTTTCGTGAAATTATTCGCTTGCATGGTGTGCCAAATACTATTGTTTCAGATCGTGATACTAAATTTCTTAGCCACTTTTGTCACCCCCAAACTAATGGACAAACTGAAGTAGTCAATAGAACATTGTCTACTATGCTTAGGGCTGTTCTAAAGAAAAATAAGAAAATGTGGGAGGAATGCTTGCCTCATATTGAATTTGCTTATAATCGTTCATTGCATTCTACTACTAAGATGTGCCCTTTTGAAGTTGTGTATGGTTTCCTACCTCGTGCACCTATTGATTTGTTGCCTCTTCCATCTTCGGAGAAGGTTAATTTTGATGCTAAAGAACGTGCTGAATTGATTATAAAAATGCATGAGTTAACTAAGGAAAACATTGAGCGTATGAATGCTAAATATAAACTTCTCTGGAGATAAGGGTAGAAAACATGTTGTGTTTGCACCGGAGATCTTGTTTGGTTACATTTGCGTAAGGATAGATTTCTGACTTTGCAAATCAAAGCTAATGCCACGTCTGCTGGTCCCTTTAAGGTGTTGGAGAAAGTAAATGATAATGCATATAAACTTGAGCTGCCTGCAGATTTTGGGGTTAGTCCCACTTTTAACATTGCAGATTTGAAGCCATATTTGGGTGAGGAAGATGAACTTCCGTCGAGGACGACTTCATTTCAAGAAGGGAAGGATGATGAGGACATCAATACCATTGTTACACCCACAGCCCCTGCTGCTATACATACTGGACCAATTACTAGAGCTCGCGCATGCCAACTAAATTACCAGGTACTTTCGTTTCTTGGTAATGATTCTAATGTTCATGAGAATATGATGCTGCCTAAATTGGATACATTTGTTTTGCTTACAAATGAAGGGCCTAGCTTGGAGAAGGATGAACATTGGAGCAAGAACAAGCATGGAGATGATGGCATGCTAAGGGGACAAGAATGGAGTTACAAGTGATGATTTCAGGACTTTGAAGCCACCATAATGAGTGCATGAAGCCTTGGACGAAATATACAAGATGCCACTTCATAAATTTCGTCCAGAGGCTATTCTAGGTGCTGCGTCACCTTATTATTGGGCCAGGCCCATGTAATTTCGAAATACATTAGTATAGGCTATTTTTAGAGTCCGTATGTGTGGGGAAACAAGAGATAGGGTTAGTTTCGGACCCCTCCACCAAGGGCCACGAAATTCTCCCCCTCTTCCTCCATATATACAGCCCTTAGGGCACCGTTTAGACTTTGGGTTTTGTTTAGATCAAAAGTTCGCCATAGCTGCAACTTCGCGTGCCGTTTGTGTTCAACGACCGGACAAAGCGCCACAGAACCCCACCTTGATCAATAAAGCTTTCATCTTATATTCGCAATATCCAGATTGCAATCTCAGTTTCTTGCTTGTTCTTCGTTTGCTCGCAGGAAATAGACCCTCGTGGTCGTTGATCGTGCTCGGCGTGGTCAATAACCTCTCGGAGTTGGTTTAGCGATTGCTAAGGCGCGACGTCCTCGCACGCTCGTAGTCGGATCGTCAAAGTCGACTTCCACCAAAGCGAAATCCACCATCTCATCGAAAGACGGGACACCTCGGCCTCTATCACTGTAACTCATGCGCGTGAAAGCCAAGAACAAAATGGCATTCCTGGCATCGGTCAATATATATGTGGAAACGAAATCTCCTCTATAGAGGACAAGAAATTTTGGGGCAATCATGCAAAAAGAGCACGAGAAAATGATGTACTTTCAAGGACTGCCATAGAATGGACAGATGTTCACTGAAACGGTCATAATTTTGTCATTCGGAGTCCGTGTCGGAACCATAAATACACAAATTGCTCGCGGCGAGCGCGCGAATCCAAAAAATACTCCCCGCTTCCTCCGGGAGGCCTGGAGTACCCTCAAATTCAGCCTTAAGCAGGACTTTTTGGCCCTGAAAGTCAAAGAACATCATTCGTCGCTGTTTTTCAGACAAGTTTCTGAACCCATTGGCACTTCCTTTTTAAGGAAATTCAAGAGATTATGTTGCTTATAAACACTAGCCCCCTGGTAGGGACAAACATACCTTTCTGCATATGCTCTATGATCCGGGCAATCTCATTTGGCCGTAAATTTAAGAAAGTCTAGCGGCTATATGCCTGATTCTCCTGATTTCGCCGGATGGCATGTTGTAACTCATGCGTGTGAAAGCCAAGAACAAAAGGGCATTCCTGGCATCGGTCAATATATATGTGCAAACGATATCTCCTCTATAGAGGACAAGAAATTTTGGGGCAATCAGGCAAAAAGCGCACGAGAAAATGAAGTACTTTCAAGGGCGCCATAGAATGGACAGATGTTCACCAAAGCGGTCATAATTTTGTCATTGAGTCCGTGTCGAACCATAAGTACTCAAACTGCTTTCATGCGCGAGCGTCATGAATCAAAAATACTCCCCGCTTGCACCAGGAGGCTTGGAGTACCCTCAAGTTCAGCCTTAAGCAGGACTTTTTGGCCCCGAAAGTCAAAGAACATTGTTTGTCTCTGTTTTTCAGACAAGTTTCTGAACCCATTGGCACTTCCTTTTGAAGGAAATTCGAGAGATTATGTTGCTTATAGACATTAGCCCCCCTGGTAGGGACAAATGTACCTTTCTGCAGATGCTCTATGATCCGGGCAGTCTCATTTGGCCGTAAATTGAAGAAAATCCAACGGCTATATGCCTTATTCTCCTTGTTTTCGCCGGATGGCATGTTGTAACTCATGCGCGTGAAAGCCAAGAACAAAAGGGCATTCCTGGCATCGGTCAATATATATGTGGAAATGAAATCTCCTCTATAGAGCACAAGAAATTTTGGGGCAATCAGGCAAAAAGAGCACGAGAAAATGATGTACTTTCAAGGACTGCCATAGAATGGACAGATGTTTACTGAAACGGTCATAATTTTGTCATTCGGAGTCCGTGTCAGAACCATAAGTACTCAAATTGCTCGCGGCGAGCGCGCGCATCCAAAAAATACTCCCCGCTTCCTCCAGGAGGCTTGGAGTACCCTCAAATTCAGCCTTAAGCAGGAATTTTTGGCCCTGAAAATCAAAGAACATCATTCATCGCTGTTTTTCAGACATGTTTCTGAACCCACTGGCACTTCCTTTTGAAGGAAATTCGAGAGGTTTTGTTGCTTATAGACATTAGCCCCCTTGTTAGGGACAAACGTACCTTTCTGCAGATGCTCTATGATCCGGGCAATCTCATTTGGCCGTAAATTGAAGAAAATCCAACGGCTATGTGCCTTATTCTCCTTGTTTTCGCCGGATGGCATGCTGTAACTCATGCGCGTGAAAGCCTAGAACAAAAGGGCATTACTGGCGTCGGTCAATATATATGTGGAAACGATATCTCCTCTATAGAGGACAAGAATTTTTTGGGCAATCAAGCAAAAAGCGCACGAGAAAACGATGTACTTTCAAGGACTGCCATAGAATGGACAGATGTTCACTAAAACGGTCATAATTTTGTCATTCGGAGTCCGTGTCGGAGCCATAGTACTCAAACTGCTCGCGGCCAGCCCGCAAATCCAAAAAATACTCCCCGCTTCCACCAGGAGGCCCTGAGTACCCTCAAATTCAGACTTAAGTAGGACTTTTTGGCCCTGAAAGTCAAAGAACATCATTCGTCGCAGTTTTTCAGACAAGTTTCTAAAGCCATTGGCACTTACTTTTGAAGGAAATTCAAGAGATTATGTTGCTTACAGACAGTAGCCCCCCTGGTAGGGACAAACATACCTTTCTGCAGATGCTCTATGATCCGGGCAATCTCATTTGGCCGTAAATTGAAGAAAATCTAGCGGCTATATGCCTTATTCTCCTTGTTTTCGCGGATGGCATGTTTGTAACTCATGCGCGTGAAAGCCAAGAACAAAAGGGCATTCCTGGCATCGGTCAATATATATGTGGAAACAATATCTCCTCTATAGAGGAAAAGAAAGTTTGGGGCAATCAGGCAAAAAGAGCACGAGAAAATGAAGTACTTTCAAGGACCGCCATAGAATGGACAGATGTTCACTAAAGCGGTCATAATTTTGTCATTGAGTCGATGTCGGACCCATAAGTACTCAAACTGCTCATGGCGAGCACATGAATCCAAAAATACTCCTCGCTTCCTCCGGAGGCCCGAGTACCCTCAAACTCAGCCTTAAGCAGGACTTTTGGCCCCGAAAGTCAAAGAACATCATTCATCGTTGTTTTACAGACAAGTTTCTGAACCTAGTGGCAGTTCCTTTTGAAGGAAATTGAAGGACTATGTTGTTATAGACATTAGCCCCTCGCTAGGGACAAAGCGTACCTTCTGCAGATGCTCTATGATCCGGGCAATCTCATTTGGCCATAAATTGAAGAAAATCCTGTGCTATATGCCTTATTCTCCTTGTTTTTAGCGGATGGCATGTTTGTAACTCATGCGCGTGAAAGCCAAGAACAAAAGGGCATTCCTGGCATCGGTCAATATATATGTGGAAATGATATCTCGTCTATAGGGGACAAGAAATTTTGGGGCAATCAGGCAAAAAGCGCACGAGAAAATGAAGTACTTTCAAGGACCGCCATAGAATGGACAAATGTTCACTAAATTGGTCATAATTTTGTCATTAGGAGTCGGTGCGGACCCATAAGTACTCAAACTGCTCGCGGCGAGCGTGCAAATCCAAAAAGCACTCCCCGCTTGCTCCAGGAGGCCCAAAGTACCCTAAAGTTCAGCCTTAAGAAGGACTGTTTGGCCCTGAAAGTCAAAGAACATCATTCATCGCTGTTTTATAGACAAGTTTCTGAACCCATTGGCACTTCCTTTTGAAGGAAATTCGAGAGATTATGTTGCTTATAGACACTAGCCCCCCTGGTAGGGACAAACGTACATTTCTGCAGATGTTCTATGATCCGGGCATTCTCATTTGGCCGTAAATTGAAGAAAATCCAACGGCTATACGCCTCATTCTCCTTGTTTTCGCCGGATGGCATGCTGTAACTCATGCGCGTGAAAGCCAAGAACAAAAGGGCATTCCTGGCATCGGTCAATATATATGTGGAAACAAAATCTCCTCTATAGAGGACAAGAAATTTTGGGGCAATCAGGCTAAAAGCGCACGAGAAAATGAAGTACTTTCAAGGACTGCCATAGAATGGACAGATGTTCACTAAAAAAGTCATAATTTTGTCATTCGGAGTCCATGTCTGACCCATAAGTACTCAAACTGCTTTCGCAAGGCTGTGAATCAAAAACTACTGCCGCCATGAGGAGGCCCGGAGTACCCTCAAATTCAGACTTAAGTAGGACTTTTAGGCCCTGAAAGTCAAAGAACATCATTCGTCGCAGTTTTTCAGACAAGTTTCTGAACCCATTGGCACTTACTTTTGAAGGAAATTCGAGAAATTATGTTGCTTACAGACAGTAGCCCCCCTGGTAGGGACAAACATACCTTTCTGCAGATGCTCTATGATCCGGGCAATCTCATTTGGCCGTAAATTGAAGAAAATCTAGCGGCTATATGCCTTATTCTCCTTGTTTTCGCCAGATGGCATGCTGTAACTCATGCGCGTGAAAGCCAAGAACAAAAGGGCATTCCTGGCATCGGTCAATATATATGTTGAAACAATATCTCCTCTATAGAGGAAAAGAAAGTTTGGGGCAATCAGGCAAAAAGAGCACGAGAAAATGAAGTACTTTCAAGGACCGGCATAGAATGGACAGATGTTCACTAAAACGGTCATAATTTTGTCATTCGCAGTCCGTGTCAGACCCATAGGTACTCAAACTGCTCGCGGGGAGCACGCGAATCCAAAAAATACTCCCTGCTTCCTCCGGGAGGCCCGGAGTACCCTCAAACTCAGCCTTAAGCAGGACTTTTTGGCCCTGAAAGTCAAAGAACATCATTCATCGTTGTTTTATAGACAAGTTTCTGAACCCATTGGCAGTTCCTTTTGAAGGAAATTCAAAGGACTATGTTGCTTATAGACATTAGCCCCCCTGGTAGGGACAAACGTACCTTTCTGCAGATGCTCTATGATCCGGGCAATCTCATTTGGCCATAAATTGAAGAAAATCCTGCGGCTATATGCCTTATTCTCCTTGTTTTCGCCGGATGGCATTCTGTAACTCATGCATGTGAAAGCCAAGAACAAAAGGGCATTCCTGGCATCGGTCAATATATATGTGGAAATGATATCTCGTCTATAGGGGACAAGAAATTTTGGGGCAATCAGGCAAAAAGCACACAAGAATATGAAGTACTTTCAAGGACCGCCATAGAATGGACAAATGTTCACTAAAACGGTCAGAATTTTGTCATTCGGAGTCCGTGTCGGACCCATAAGTACTCAAACTGCTCGCGGCGAGCGTGCAAATCCAAAAAATACTCCCCGCTTGCTCCAGGAGGCCCGAAGTACCCTCAAGTTCAGCCTTAAGAAGGACTTTTTGGCCCTGAAAGTCAAAGAACATCATTCATCGCTGTTTTATAGACAAGTTTCTGAATCCATTGGCACTTCCTTTTGAAGGAAATTCGAGAGATTATGTTGCTTATAGACACTAGCCCCCTGGTAGGGACAAACGTATGTTTCTGCAGATGCTCTATGATCCGGGCATTCTCATTTGGCCGTAAATTGAAGAAAATCCAACGGCTATACGCCTCATTCTCCTTGTTTTCGCCGGATGGCATGCTGTAACTCATGCGCGTGAAAGCCAAGAACAAAAGGGCATTCCTGGCATCGGTCAATATATATGTGGAAACAAAATCTCCTCTATAGAGGACAAGAAATTTTGGGGCAATCATGCAAAAAGAGCACGAGAAAATGATGTACTTTCAACGACTGCCATAGAATGGACAGATGTTCCTTTCAAAGCGGTCATAATTTTGTCATTGAGTCCGTGTCGGAACCATAAATACACAAATTGCTTTCATGGCGTATGTGAATCAAAAATACTCCCCGTTTCCTCCGGGAGGCCTGGAGTACCCTCAAATTCAGCCTTAAGCAGGACTTTTTGGCCCTGAAAGTCAAAGAACATCATTCATCGCTGTTTTATAGACAAGTTTCTGAACCCATTGGCACTTCCTTTTGAAGGAAATTCGAGAGATTATGTTGCTTATAGACACTAGCCCCCCTGGTAGGGAGAAACGTACGTTTTTGCAGATGCTCTATGATCCGGGCATTCTCATTTGGCCGTAAATTGAAGAAAATCCAACGGCTATACGCCTCATTCTCCTTGTTTTCACCGGATGGCATGCTGTAACTCATGCGCGTGAAAGCCAAGAACAAAAGGGCATTCCTGGCATCGGTCAATATATATGTGGAAACGAAATTTCCTCTATAGAGGACAAGAAATTTTGGGGCAATCATGCAAAAAGAGCACGAGAAAATGATGTACTTTCAAGGACTGCCATAGAATGGACAGATGTTCACTGAAACGGTCATAATTTTGTCATTCGGAGTCCGTGTCGGAACCATAAATACACAAATTGCTTTCATGGCGAATGTGAATCAAAAAATACTCCCGCTTCCTCCGGAGGCTGGAGTACCCTCAAGTTCAGCCTTAAGCAGGACTTTTTGGCCCTGAAAGTCAAAGAACATCATTCGTCGCTGTTTTTCAGACAAGTTTCTGAACCCATTGGCACTTCCTTTTTAAGGAAATTCAAGAGATTATGTTGCTTATAAACACTAGCCCCCTTGGTAGGGACAAACATACCTTTCTGCATATGCTCTATGATCCGGGCAATCTCATTTGGCCGTAAATTGAAGAAAGTCTAGCGGCTATATGCCTGATTCTCCTGATTTCGCCGGATGGCATGTTGTAACTCATGCGCGTGAAAGCCAAGAACAAAAGGGCATTACTGGCGTCGGTCAATATATATGTGGAAACGATATCTCCTCTATAGAGGACAAGAAATTTTTGGGTAATCAAGCAAAAAGCGCACGAGAAAACGATGTACTTTCAAGGACTGCCATAGAATGGACAGATGTTCACTCAAACGGTCATAATTTTGTCATTCGGAGTCCGTGTCGGAGCCATAGTACTCAAACTGCTTTCATGGTAGTATGTGAATCAAAAATACTCCCCGCTTCCGCCAGGAGGCCCGGAGTACCCTCAAATTCAGCCTTAAGCAGCACTTTTTGGCCCCGAAACTCAAAGAACATCATTCGTCGCAGTTTTTCTAATAGAGGCGGAGGTGTCCCGTCTTTCGATGAGATGGTGGATTTCGCTTTGGTGGAAGTCAACTTTGACGATCCGACTACGAGCGTGCGAGGACGTCGCGCCTTAGCAATCGCTAAACCAACTCCGAGAGGTTATTGACCACGCCGAGCACGATCAACGACCACGAGGGTCATTTCTGCGAGCAAACAAAGAACAAGCAAGAAACTGAGATTGCAATCTGGATATTGCGAATATAAGATGAAAGCTTTATTGATCAAGGTGGGGTTCGTGGACGCCTTTGTGCAGTCGTTGAACACAAAGCGGCACGCGAAGTTGCAGCTATGGCGAACTTTTAATCTAAACAAAACCCAAAGTCTAAACGATGCCCTAAGGGCTGTATATATGGAGGAAGAGGGGGTGAATTTCGTGGCCCTTGGTGGAGGGGTCCGAAACTAACCCTATCTCTTGTTTCCCCACACATACGGACTCTAAAAATAGCCTATACTTCTGTATTTCGAAATTACATGGGCCTGGCCCAATAATAAGGTGATGCAGCACCTAGAATAGCCTCTGGACAAAATTTATGAAGTGGCATCTTGTAATTTCGTCCAAGGCTTCATGCACTCATTATGGTGGCTTCAAAGTCCTGAAATCATCACTTGTAACTCCGTTCTTGTTCCCCTTGCGCATGCCATCATCTCCATGCTTGTTCTTGCTCCAATGTTCATCCTTCTCCAAGCTAGGCCCTTCATTTCTAAGCACAACAAAGGTATCCAATTAAGGCAGCATCATATTCTCATGAACATTAGAATCATTACCAAGAAACGAAAGTACCTGGTAATTTAGTTGGCGTGCGCGAGCTCTAGTAATTGGTCCAGTATGTACAGCAGCAGGGGCTGTGGGTGTAACAATTGTATTGATGTCCTCATCATCCTCCCTTCTTGAAATGAAGTCGTCCTCGACGGAAGTTCATCTTTCTCACCCAAATATGGCTTCAAATCTGCAATGTTAAAAGTGGGACTAACCCCAAAATCTGCAGGCAGCTCAAGTTTATATGCATTATCGTTTACTTTCTCCAACACCTTAAAGGGACCAGCAGCACGTGGCATTAGCTTTGATTTGCGCAAAGCTGGAAATCTATCCTTACGCAAATGTAACCAAACAAGATCTCCAGGTGCAAACACAACATGTTTTCTACCCTTATCTCCGGCAAGTTTATATTTAGCATTCATACGCTCAATGTTTTCCTTAGTTAACTCATGCATTTTTAAAATCAATTCAGCACGTTCTTAAGCATCAAAATTAACCTTCTCCGAAGATGGAAGCGGCAACAAATCAATAGGTGCACGAGGTAGGAAACCATACACAACTTCAAAAGGGCACATCTTAGTAGTAGAATGCAATGAACGATTATAAGCAAATTCAATATGAGGCAAGCATTCCTCCCACATTTTCTTATTATTCTTTAGAACAGCCCTAAGCATAGTAGACAATGTTCTATTGACTACTTCAGTTTGTCCATTAGTTTGGGGGTGACAAGTAGTACTAAAAAGCAGTTTAGTCCCCAACTTAGCCCATAAACATCTCCAAAAGTGACTAAGAAATTTAGTATCACGATCTAAAACAATAGTATTTGGCACATCATGCAAGCGAATAATTTCACGAAAGAACAAATCAGCAACATTAACAGCATCATCGCTTTTATGACATGGTATAAAGTGTGCCATTTTCGAGAATCTATCCACGACAACAAATATGCTATACAAAGTCCATAGATATATCCTCCCAAGGAACACTAGGTACAGGCAAAGGCATATATAAACCATGAGGATTGAGTCGTGACTTAGATTTTTGACATGTAGTGCAGCGAGCAACAAAACGCTCAACATCCCGTCTCATCTTTGGCCAAAAGAAATGTGTAGCAAGTATATCCTCCGTCTTCTTCACGCTAAAGTGTCCCATTAGTCCTCCTCCATGCGCCTCCTGCAACAACCATAGACGAAAGAAGCTAGCTGGAATGCATAGCTTGTTAGAACGAAACACAAATCCATCATTAAGGACGAACTTGTTCCATGTTCTACCTTCTTTACAATTCTGCAATACATCGCTAGATTCAGCATCATGCACATATTGATCTTTGATGGTCTCCAAACCAAATATTTTAAAGTAAAGTTGTGAAAGCATAGTATAACGACGAGACAATGCATTAGCAATATCATTTTCTTTACCCTTCTTGTGTTTAATGACATAAGGGAAAGTCTCAATGAATTCAACCCATTTAGCATGTCTACGATTCAGTTTAGCTTGACTTTTAATATGTTTCAAAGATTCATGATCAGAATGTATAACAAATTCTTTGGGCCATAAATAATGTTGCCATGTCTCTAAAGTCCGAACAAGAGCATATAATTCTTTATCATAAGTAGAATAGTTTAGACTAGGCCCACTCAATTTTTCAGAAAAGTATGCAACAGGTTTGCCATCTTGTAATAACACACCTCCTAATCCAATTCCACTAGCATCACATTCAAGCTCAAAAGTCTTATTCAAATCAGGAAGTTGGAGTAAAGGAGCATGTGTCAACTTATCTTTCAATATCATGAAGGCTTCTTCCTGTGCGGTACCCCAAACATCACACGCTGAGATTTGCATTCTCTCGCAAAATGTCCTCTTCCCTTACAACGACGACAAATAATATCACTTGTGTGCCCTGTTGACGCCATGGAAGAAGAAGAACTATGTGCAGGCCGGCGGTGTGCTCTTGGCGAGATAGTGGTGGTTGTGCACCTTTCTTGTATCACGGTTGGAGGTGGCTTTGAAGGAGGTGATGGTGCGGTGGAAGTAGATGATGCACGTGGTGTCCATGATGAAGGTCGACCTGCAGAAAAGTTAGTGCGCGCCAAGGCCTATCGATCCTGCACTTCACGTTCAGCTTTACAAGCAAGATGGAATAAACGAGCGATATTATTATAATCCTTATAGTCTAGAATGGTCTGAATCTCTCTATTTAATCCACCCAGAAAACGTGCAAGCATAGCTTCATTCTCCTCAACAATACCACATCTAATCAAGCCAGTTTGTAATTCCTGATAATATTCTTCTACAGAATTTTTTCCTTGTCTTAAGCGCTGCAATTTTTGAAGTAATTCACGTTGATAATATGGTGGAACCCAACGAGTACGCATAGCAGTTTTCAAAGCAGCCCAAGTAGCTGGAACAGGATATAATCTACAATGTTCAGACCACCAAACACATGCAAAGCTAGTGAAAGCACAAACAGCAGCAGGAACACGTCTCTCCTCCGGATATTGTAAACATGTAAATCGTTGTTCAGTTTCTAACTCCCAAGTAAGATATATATCAGGAACATATCTACCCTCAAATGGTGGAATATTCAATTTCAGTTTAGGGAGATGGTCATGATCTCGTACCTGAGGGGGAGCCCTAACATTGCCATTATTTGCATGTGGACGACCTGGTGGTTGTGGTGCTGGTGGTTGCACGTAGTTCTGATGTTGATCAACCTCATCCTCGTAATCGCCCACATACTCATCATCCTCGGTACCAGCAGCAGCAGTAGCAGGAGCCAAAGAAGCACCAACAGCAGTAGCAGCGGCACCAGAATTTCTTCCTGGCTCAATAGGAAAACGCTGAGCTCGTCCATATTTATTCGGAAGGGGACGTAGTTGTTGTCGTTGCAGAGGTGCGATAGGTGCAGCCGGCGGTGGTTGTGGAAAACGCGCGAGCAATTCATCAAACTTGCTATCAAGCTTTGTTTCAAACGTCTTCTCAATGCCATCTATCTTCTCCATGGCCTCGTCAAATCTGTTTAGCACATCTTGCACCTGTCCACTCATCATTTGCTGAAATTTATCATGTAGCTGTTTGTTCGTCAGGTTCTCCCAAGCAGTCTCATCGGCTTGTGATCCTACCATGGTTAGCAGCAAATAGAAACACACAAGAATATGATCCTACAGACTACTAAGAAGTGGTGGTGGTGTATCACAAACCCGTCAAGCAAATCTCAAATTCTTACCAGTTCTTACCCAGCTGATAGAGGCGGGGTGTCCCGATCTTTCGATGAGATGATAACTATCGATTTGGTGGAGACGACTTTGACGATCCGACTACAAACGTGCACGACGTTGCGCCTTAGCAATCGCTAAACCAACTCCGAGAGGTTATTGACCACGCCGGAACACAATCAACGACCACGAAGGTCTATTCCTGCAAGCAATCGAAGAACAAGCAAGAATATGATAAAAGCAATCTGAATATTGCGAGTATGTATGAAGTATTGATAAAGGTGGGGATCCGTAAGCGGTCTTAGTCTGGTCGTTGGACACAAACGAAGTACACGAAGTTGCAATGGCTAACTTTTAACTAAACAAATCCCCAGGAAAAACCTACTAGATGGATCTACTTATATAGGAGCAAGGGGTGGCGGCCAAGGAGGTGGGAGGACGTCCCAAGGCAGCCTAAAACCAACCCTAGGTCGTACAAGGCTCATGGGCCCAAGTGGAGGTGACGTAACACCTTTGGACTTGTAGTTTGACTCGGATTCTGCTGCAGCGTCAGATTGTTTCGTCCATAACTCAACGCTCCGGAAGGATTTTAAGGTGATTCCAATTGGGTTGGAAAGAGCATGAAATCTACTTTCCAACAAAAAAAGAATAACCCAATTCGGAGTCCATATGAAAAAGTTGTTGACGTTTTGAGTTAGGTATGTCTGTGCAGTCCGAATCTGAGTCCAGAACGTGAGAGACTTGGACTCTATCTTCTCTTGGGCCAAAAGTGACGTGAGAGAACTTTTTGAACAGCAAATAAACATCTCTTTCTTCCTTATCTTCATATGTGGCTTGTACAAATGTCCCATACACCTACAATTAGACAAAACACAAAAGTGTGTGAAGTATTTTTGTTCTGGATAACATAAATAGATTATTGAATAGTTTGCACTAGAAATCACCTGACAAATATGCATGTATGCAATATTTTTCGTCATATCCAAGGTAGTCATGTCCTCATCATCCTCCCCTTCTTGAAAATAAAGCTGTCCTCGGCGTTGCTTAATCTGAAATGTGGCTAACCAAAGAGACAAGGTGTACATGTTGTATATGTATACGTCATCCATTTTTACTTCCCTTGATTTTTGCATATATGACACATGAATAGATGAGTAACTTGCATAGTTCATAAAATCTAAAGCCAACAAATTAGCACAAGAAGTAGAAGGCATGAAAATATTGCAACTCAGTTTGCACATATAAGTGAAGCTCATATCAAAATGATTAAACATAGATTCTTTTGCATCAACAGTTAATTCAATGGGTGCACTCAAAATTGTTGGTATTTCAGTTGTTTGATCACATGACGCATTCATGACAGTATCAAGATTCTCTAAAATAGGTGTTATGCTCAAATCACCAGGTAACTCAACACATGATGCATTCAAGTTAACTAGGGATGCATCATTCTCATGTGAAGTTATATCATGAATACCTATACTGTTACCTTGTCGCAGAGACATAGCTGATGTAGGTACAGGCGTAGACAATGCACCATACTCTTGAGATGATGTCGCGCCCATAATCCGAGGTGGGGCTGCTCTAGTAGGTGCAACGGTGGAGGAACCAACCGGCGGTGGTGAGCATGAACTGGAATAGTAGTTGTTGTAGTCACCCAATGCATCCTCCTGTAACTCTCTCTCAAAGGTACAAGCACGAACATACATACCAGTAATGCAACGAGGAATATACTGAAATCTTGCCTGAATATCATGGTTCCAACCACCAAAAAATCTATTCACTGTATCATCCTTAGATTCTTCTATGTCACAATGATGCATATAAGATTTGAACTCTTTGTAGTAAGCATGAACAGTGTTGTTGCCTTGTTTAAATTGTTCAAATTTGCGAAGCAATTCACGACGATAGTAAGGAGGGAAAAAATGTTGTCTCATTACATATTTCAAATCTTTCCAAGTTGTGGGTTGGTTATCAATATTTTTCTTACAATGCACACTCCACCAAACTGAAGCAAAACCAGTAAATGCTCTAGTGGCAGCTCGTACTCGCTCAAGTTCAGAAAAGTCATGGTTACTAAAAACTTTTTCTACTTCAAACTCCCAAGCTAGATAAATAGCAGGATTAAATCTACCCTCAAATGACGGTAAAGAGATAACCTGACCATGTGGTTGTGTGTGTTGTCCCAACTCTCGTGATGGTGAAGATGTGTCCGTCGTCCAAGAACTTCTATCTCCGAAACCTGTCATGATTAGTAGAAACAAGAAACAAAAATCCAGAATAATGTTCCTATGAACTACTAGGATGTGGTTGTAAAGTGCTCACAGTAAAGCAAATATCAATATCTTACAAGTTTTTACCATGCGGCAAGTGGTGACAGGCAACCAGCGATGTCAAATAACTCCGAAGATTGTGTAAAGCGATTGCAGGGGAATGTACGTATACACAGTGTAGAAATATGTGGAGCTGGGTTGGCTATATATGGTAGCAAAAGATTAGCAATAATCAATTCAGAGATGCAATGTTGAATAAACGCTCAACGACGGTACTGTGCTGGTCCTAGGCTAGACCGAACTAGAGACACGAGCCTAGAACACTAATGAGGTCAAGGCGTAGCACAACTAGCATCAGTGAAGGATACTAAGTAGCTCTTGACAGCAAGATATAAGTGAAGATCACAACGGTAGTGAAGATAATGATGAAAAACAACTACCAAGCAGGACATACAACAACTCTCTCTCCAACTTTCCTCTTGAAAAGTTTGAGCCAATTTTCTGATAAATTCTTTCAAAGAATGCTACTAACTCAAGCTTTCCAATGCAAAAAGAATCACTCAATTCCGAGTTGATATGAGGAGTCAAAGAATTCTAAAATTGGCCTGAAAATTGGAACAAGCTGTGTTCACGAACTTCGGAGGGCAAAAAGACCTATTTAGAAGCCGATTTTGAGGTGTCAAATATTGAACAAGCTTCTGTAACTATTTAGATGCGGCTCGTCGCTAGCTTCAATTTGAGTACTCACGGAGCCAAAACGGACTTCGTATGAGGAAGATACACCTGTTTTACTGAACAGTGCGCAAAACAGATTCTAATCCGAATTCAGGTACGAGATTGATTCTAGATAGATCCGATTTTTTTTTCTTCTCTCTTTTTTTCCTCACGCTTTTTTTTCTTTTTCTTCTCTCTCTTTTTCTTTTTTTTTCTTACCTTTTTTTCTTTCTTTTTTTTCTTTCTTTTTTTTTCTCCCTCTTTCCAAGACAAACTAGATAAGATGCAGATTGGATCAGGCGAAGATGTGAATGACCTCAACTATGATTATGACAATGAACAACGCGTAGCACGTGGTGGAAATTAATAGATGTGATGGTGGACAGCGGAAGGGATAATGATGCAGCGGCGGCGTGACTAATGCGAACAGAACTCGAAACTCTAAAGGAACTAGACACTAAGACCAGCAACTGACACGACGATGCAACCGATAATTCAACTATGCAAGCAACGAATAGAAAATTGCAAAGGCTCAGACTGGCTTGGATAAAGGATGAACAGATCTAACATTTTTTTGTGGCTTTTTCATGGACTATAGGTATGAATGACAGATGCGATCTAAACTATGGAAAACTGTAAAATCTCACCGAGCAACCTGAAAACTGATACCACTTGATAGAGGCGGGCTGTCCCGATCTTTCGATGAGATAATAACTATCGATTTGGTGGAGACGACTTTGACGATCCGACTACAAACGTGCACGACGTTGTGCCTTAGCAATCGCTAAACCAACTCCGAGAGGTTATTGACCACGCCGGAGCACAATCAACCTGACCACAAAGGTCTATTCCTGCAAGCAATCGAAGAACAAGCAAGAATATGATAAAAGCAATCTGAATATTGGGAGTATGTATGAAGTATTGATAAAGGTGGGGATCCGTAAGCGGTCTTCGTCTGGTCGTTGGACACAAACGAAGTACACGAAGTTGCAATGGCTAACTTTTAACTAAACAAATCCCCAGGAAAAACCTACTAGATGGATCTACTTATATAGGAGCAAGGGGTGGCGGCCAAGGAGGTGGGAGGACGTCCCAAGGCAGCCTAAAACCAACCCTAGGTCGTACAAGGCTCATGGGCCCAAGTGGAGGTGACGTAACACCTTTGGACTTGTAGTTTGACTCGGATTCTGCTGCAGCGTCAGATTGTTTCGTCCATAACTCAACGCTCCGGAAGGATTTTAAGGTGATTCCAATTGGGTTGGAAAGAGCATGAAATCTACTTTCCAACAAGAAAAGAATCACCCAATTCGGAGTCCGTATGAAAAAGTTGTTGACGTTTTGAGTCAGGTATGTCTGTGCAGTCCGAATCTGAGTCCAGAACGTGAGAGACTTGGACTCTATCTTCTCTTGGGCCAAAAGTGACGTGAGAGAACTTTTTGAACAGCAAATAAACATCTCTTTCTTCCTTATATTCATATGTGGATTGTACAAATGTCCCATACACCTACAATTAGACAAAACACAAAAGTGTGTGAAGTATTTTTGTTCTGGATAACATAAATAGATTATTGAATAGTTTGCACTAGAAATCACTTGACAAATATGCATGTATGCAATATTTTTGGTCATATCCAAGGTAGTCATGTCCTCATCACCAGCAGCAGGCGGTGATCGGCAACCGTTGTAGTCAAAACTCTCAAAGCTTGAATAGAGCGATTACCTGGGAGAGTCCAACGCACGACGTAGATGAATGTGGAGCTGGGAAGGCTTATAATATGGTAGCAAAAAGGGTCAGCAATAATCAATTCAGAGATGCAAAGTCGAATAAACGCTCAACGACGGTACTGTGCTGGTCCTAGGCCAGACTGTGCTAGAGACGCGAGCCTAGAACACCAACAAAATCACGGCGCGACACGTAAACAAGGGAGGAGCACACTCTGAAAAAAAAATTTCGTTCTTTTTTTTCGCGCTGTTTTTTTGCGCTGCTCCTTTTTTTTGTGAAAAATCACTATAATGGCGAGTGTCTCAAAACTCTTCCCAGGTCAAACTGATAGGATGGGCACGAAATTTTTTCGACCAAATTTTTTTTTCCAGCTGCCTGGACCCAAAAACTGCAAACGGGTCAAAAAAAACTTTCTATAACGGCGACTATCTCAATACTCTTAGAAACACCTAAAAATAGGATAGCCAGAAATTTTTTTGTCCCGTGCGTTTTTGGAAAATTTTGGGCCTAAAATAGGATAGCCAGAATTTTTTTTTGGAAACCAACCTCTTCTACGGACGGCAAAAGATTGCTGGAATCCGAAACCTACTCAGACAAGGAAACACGAATCGGAAATTAGATGGATCCCGAAAACAAACCTAATATGCAAGGAACTCGGATTGGTGGTGGATATATGGTGGTGGTATATGGCAGCGGTGGTTGTATATGGCAGCGATGGTGGTATATGGATACGGATTCGAAGCGGTGGCGGATAAGCGGTGGTGGTAGATGGCAGGGGCGATGATCGGCGGCGGCGGCGGCGTGACAACTTATGACTAGAACTCGAAACTCTAAAAGACTAGACTCTAAGACCAGCAACTAGACACGACGATGCAACCGCAAATTCAACAACGCAAATACAGAAAAGATTATGCAAAGGCTCAGATTGGTTCGGATATGATGAACTAACCCTAATTTTTTTGTGTGGCTTTTTCGTGGACTGTAGGTATGAAGAACAGACTCGATCTAAACTACGAAAACTGTAAAATCTCACCGAGCAACCTGGAAATCTGATACCACTTAATAGAGGCGGAGGTGTCCCATCTTTCGATGAGATGGTGGATTTCGCTTTGGTGGAAGTCGACTTTGACGATCCGACCACGACGTGCGAGGGCGCCGCGCCTTAGCAATCGCTAAACCAACTCCGAGAGGTTATTGACCACGCCGAGCACGATCAACCGACCACGAGGGTCATTTCCTGCGAGCAAGCGAAGAACAAGCAAGAAACTGAGATTGCAATCTGGATATTGCGAATATAAGATGAAAGCTTTATTGATCAAGGTGGGGTTCTGTGGCGCCTTTGTCAGTCGTTGAACACAAACGGCACGCGAAGTTGCAGCTATGGCGAACTTTTAATCTAAACAAAACCCAAAGTCTAAACGGTGCCCTAAGGGCTGTATATATGGAGGAAGAGGGGGTGAATTTCGTGGCCCTTGGTGGAGGGGTCCGAAACTATCCCTATCTCTTGTTTCCCCACACATACGGACTCTAAAAATAGCCTATACTTATGTATTTCGAAATTACATGGGCCTGGCCCAATAATAAGGTGATGCAGCACCTAGAATAGCCTCTTGACGAAATTTATGAAGTGGCATCTTGTATATTTCGTCCAAGGCTTCATGCACTCATTATGGTGGCTTCAAAGTCCTGAAATCATCACTTGTAACTCCGTTCTTGTTCCCCTTGCGCATGCCATCATCTCCATGCTTGTTCTTGCTCCAATGTTCATCCTTCTCCAAGCTAGTCCCTTCATTTGTAAGCAAAACAAATATATCCAATTTAAGCAACATCATATTCTCATGAACATTAGAATCATTACCAAGAAACGAAAGTACCTGGTAATTTAGTTGACGTGCGCGAGCTCTAGTAATTGGTCCAGTATGTATAGCAGCAGGGGCTGTGGGTGTAACAATGGTATTGATGTCCTCATCATTTTCAGACAAGTTTCTGAACCCATTGGCACTTCCTTTTGAAGGAAATTTGAGAGATTATGTTGCTTATAGACACTATCCCCCCTGGTAGGGACAAATGTACCTTTCTGCAGATGCTCTATGATCCAGGCAATCTCATTTGGCCGTAAATTGAAGAAAATCCACCGGCTCTATGCCTTATTCTCCTTGTTTTCGCCGGATGGCATGCTGTAACTCATGCGCGTGAAAGCCAAGAACAAAAGGGCATTCCTGGCATCGGTTAATATATATGTGGAAACAATATCTCCTCTATAGAGGACAAGAAATTTGGGGCAATTGGGCAAAAAGAGCACGAGAAAATGAAGTACTTCCAAGGACCGCCATAGAATGGACAGATGTTAACTAAAACGGTCATAATTTTGTCATTCGGAGTCCGTGTCGGACCCATAAGTACTCAAACTGCTTTCATGGTAGTGAATCAAAAATATTCCCTGCTTGCGCCAGGAGGCCCGGTGTACCCTCAAACTCAGCCTTAAGCAGGACTTTTTGGCCCTGAAAGTCAAATAACATCATTCGTCGATGTTTTATAGATAAGTTTCTGAACCCATTGGCAGTTCCTTTTTAAGGAAATTCGAGAGACTATGTTGCTTATAGACATTAGCCCCCCTGGTAGGGACAAACGTACCTTTCTGCAGATGCTCTATGATCCGGGCAATCTCATTTGGCCATAAATTGAAAAAAAATCCAGCGGCTATATGCCTTATTCTCCTTGTTTTTGCCGGATGGCATGCTGTACCTCATGCGCGTGAAAGCCAAGAACAAAAGGGCATTCCTGGCATCGGTCAATATATATGTGGAAACGATATCTCCTCTATAGAGGACAAGAAATTTTGGGGCAATCAGGCAAAAAGCGCACGAGAAAATGAAGTACTTTCAAGAACCGCCATAGAATGGACAAATGTTTACTAAAACGGTTATAATTTTGTCATTCGGAGTCCGTGTTGGACCCATAAGTACTCAAACTGCTTTCACATGAAGCGTCATGAATCCAAAAATACTCCCCGCTTGCACCAGGAGGCCCGTAGTACCCTCAAGTTCAGCCTTAAGCAGTACTTTTTGGCCCTGGAAATCAAAGAACATCATTCATCGCCATTTTATAGACAAGTTTCTGAACCCATTGGCACTTCCTTTTGAAGGAAATTCAAGAGATTATGTTGCTTATAGACACTAGCCCCCCTGGTAGGGACAAACATACCTTTCTGCAGATGCTCTATGATCCGGGCAATCTCATTTGGCCGTAAATTGAAGAAAATCCAGCGGCTATATGCTTTATTCTCCTTGTTTTCACCGAATGGCATGCTGTAACTCATGCGCGTGAAAGCCAAGAACAAAAGGGCATTCCTGGCATCGGTCAATATATATGTGGAAACGATATCTCCTCTATATAGGACTACAAATTTTGGGGCAATCAGGAAAAAAGCGCACGAGAAAATCAAGTACTTTCAAGGACAGCCATAGAATGGACAGATGTTCACTAAAACGGTCATAATTTTGTCATTCGGAGTCCGTGTCGGACCCATAAGTACTCAAACTGCTCGCGGCGAGTGCGCGAATCCGAAAAATACTCCCCACTTGCGCCACGAGGCCCGGAGTACCCTCAAATTCATCCTTAAGCAGGACTTTTTGGCCGTGAAAGTCAAAGAACATCATTCGTCGCTGTTTTATAGAGAAGTTTCTGAACCCATTGGCACTTCCTTTTGAAGGAAATTCGAGAGAATATGTTTCTTATAGACATTAGCCCCCCTGGTAGGGACAAACATACCTTTCTGCAGATGCTCTATTATCCGGGCAATCTCATTTGGCAGTAAATTGTAGAAAATCCAACGGCTATATGCCTTATTCTCCTTGTTTTCGCCGGATGGCATGCTGTAACTCATGCGTGTGAAAGCCAAGAACAAAAGGGCATTCCTGGCGTCGGTTAATATATATGTGGAAACGATATCTCCTCTATAGAGGACAAGAAATTTTGGGGCAATCAAGCAAAAAGCGCACGAGAAAACGAAGTACTTTCAAGGACTGCCATAGAATGGACAGATGTTCTGTAAAACGGTCATAATATTGTCATTCGGAGTCCGTGTCGGACCCATAAGTACTCAAACTGCTCGCGGCGAGCGTGCGAATCCAAAAAATACTCCCCACTTCCGCTAGGAGGCCCGGAGTACCCTCAAATTCAGACTTAAGCAGGACTTTTTGGCCCAGAAAGTCAAAGAACATCATTCGTCGCAGTTTTTCAGACAAGTTTCTGAACCCATTGGCACTTCGTTTTGAAGGAAATTCGAGAGATTATGTTGCTTACAGACACTATCCCCTCTGGTAGAGACAAACGTACCTTTCTGCAGATGCTCTATGATCCGGGCAATCTCATTTGGCCTTAAATTGAAGAAAATCCAGCGGCTATATGCCTTATTCTCCTTGTTTTTGCCAGATGGCATGTTGTAACTCATGCGCATGAAAGCCAAGAACAAAAGGGCATTCCTGGCATCGGGCAATATATATGTGGAAACAATATCTCCTCTATAGAGGACAAGAAAGTTTGGGGCAATCAGGCAAAAAGCGCACGAGAAAATGAAGTACTTTCAAGGACCGCCATAGAATGGACAGATGTTCACTAAAATGGTCATAATTTTGTCATTCGGAGTGCGTGTCGGACCCATAATGATGTGGAGCATCCTTCCATCATCCCCATGGACTCTACATCAACACCTACAACACCACAAGGACAGATGACTCAAGCACGGGCAAGAGCTCTTGAAACCGAGGTGACATCACTCCTCTCACAATTCTCTTTCGATTCACATGAGACATGGTTACTACCTCAAACGGAAACGCTATGCATACTCAGGTACCAAGGAGTCAACCATGAAGAAGCAAGGAGGCAAGGAGAACCGGAGGCGGAAGACATTCGAGAAGACGGAGAGGAAAAACCACCAAGGACCAGGATGCCCGGACGACCCGGACCCTCGCCCGGACGATCCGGGCCCCGGTCCGGACGATCCGGCTAAATCGCCCAAGGACTCCCGAAGCTCAAACCCGAATCCGGATCATCCGGACCCAGGCCCGGATCATCCGGACACTGCCCGGACGTCCGGACCGCCAGCCGGACATCCGGCCCGTCGCCGCCTCCAGCCGAGCCTCCAGCTCATCCGGGTCCCCACCTGGATCATCCAGACCAGCCCAGATCATCCGGACCCTCGTCCGGATCATCCGGCCAGCGCCTGCGTGCACGTGTTGGGCTGAGCCCATGTACCCCTTCGCCCCCAACTCTATATATAGGACCCCATCTCCTCACTTTGAGACCTAGCATTGGATTAGCTCATATTTGTGTGAGAGCCTTTGCTCATCCACTCGGTTACTTCTCCTCGGAGATCAGGACCTCCTCGGAGAAGATCCCTCAGCGGATTCAAGACCCCTATCTAGGGAAGAACATCAAGGCCTCCTCTTGGAGATGAATGGTTCCTTTGTATCCTTACCCTAGTTGACTATGTATCTTGTGGATCTCATGTGTGTATGTTGATCTAGCACTTGTGTGATCGATTCCTTGTTGGTTGAGTGATTCTCTCGTTTTCCCGTGTTTCCCTCGTGCTTCGCGTGTTCTTCGTGTTTCCTCCGTAGGATCCCCTCCAAACGTGAAAGATCGACGAATTAGGGTTCCACCCTACATCATATGGTATCATGAGCCAGGTTGATCACGTTTTTGGAGCCCCTGCCCCTCTTTTTCTAGCCTGATTTTGTTGATTTCATCCTAAATCCAAAAATCCCCACCAAAAATACCCCCAAATTTTTTTTGTGATTTGTTGGTTTTGATGATGTTTTGTTGTTTTTGATCCGTGAATTCGGTGTGTAACTCGTGGATCTTGCTTTTCCCCACCTTCGTCCCCTCGAAATCCGTCCAAAAGCCCCGAAATCGTCAAATTTCTCCCCGTTTTCGTGTTCTTCCAGAGCAGTTCCCGTGCGTGGTTGACCTGCCCGGATCATCCGGATTCCGACCGGGATCATTCGGACGTGCCCGGATCATCCGGCTCCTGGCCCGGATCATCCGGCTTCCGCTGACGAAGGTGCAGTTCTGCAGTCCCCCCTCCACCACCACCACCATCTACACCTACATACCTCCTCCCCACCCCAACGACCACCACTTCCACTTGCCAAACCCCACGACACAACCTCCGTACTACCATTCGAACTTGGGTTCGAGAATTTGAGTTGAGATTTCCGTGTCCTATTGTGTTTCGCAATTTAGGTGCGGTGAGACATCAACAACAAACGCTCACTTTCGTCGACTACTCATCTTCGCTACGGACGGTAACTTCGACGACATCTTTGTCATACCTTGAAATTGCATTGATAACCATCATAAACCATCTTTTGCGTTGCTTACCCATCGAGACTAGCCATTGAGTATTGCCGGCAACGTGACTTGTGCACATTAGTTGCATACACCATATCATACATACAATCATGGTGCATATCTCGGTATCAACTTGTGTGTCACAAAGTTGTCATCGCATACACAATTGCTATCTTGGTTCGTCAAGTTTGCATAAGAAAAGAGCTCAAAAGAGAAAGAGCCACTCAAGCTTTTAAGCAAAGAAGAAAGATAAGCAAAGAGCTTATAAGCAACTAGCATAGCATCATAAAACATTAAGATTGTCATATAAGATCATCTTGGATCATTGCATCGAAATACCATACATATAGCATACTTGGGATAGAGATCATTGCATTTTTGCCTAGTAGGTTGTGCACAAGCTCCGTATCCGCCTATTGTGCAATCGTGCTAGCGTCTCTCTAGTATTGTGCAACAAGAGCATTTTCGTGGATTCCACATTTTGGCTCATTTTGGTTTGCACAACCCCATTTATCTATTTGCGTGTGTGTTCCCGTGTACCACTTCTTGCTTGGTCTACTTGTTGCATATGCGAATTTGCGAATCTTCTTCAACATTTTTGAGTCAAGCTAATGATTGCAATCAATTTTGTACCACCATCTTAACCAAGCTCCACCAAAAGCTTTTACTTGTGTAGGTGTGAGAATCGACAAGGATCGGTACCAATAGTGCTATTTCATTTTCCGCATTTGAGTGAACTTGATTCATCTTCAACTTCGGTCAAAGGTACATTGGTATTCGTTCTTCTCCTTCTACCACTCACAATTTGCTTGAAATGATGGATAGGCCAAGTTCTTCTACAAATCCACTCTTCATCGAGCAAGACGACCAGAAGTCACCATACGTCACCAAGAGCCACCTCTTTGCTGCACAACGAGCTCTCCATCAAGAGCAACAAGCAATGTGCGAACGCATCGATAACAAGCTCGACGCGCACAAGAAAGAGAACGATGCAAGAATGGACGAGCTCCACGCCTTGTTGGTGAACCGGCGTCATTCTACTTCCTCACACTCAAGACGGAGCCACTCAAGTCGCCACTCCGACGACTCCTTCTCCGACTCAAGTACACCGTCATCGAACACTCTTCGACGAGCCGCGCGTCAAGACCGTCATGTATCTCGCAACCCGCTACACGACAAGAATCTCCAAGAGCAAGTTGATGAAGAAGCTCCTCGTCCTCAATCGAACCAAGTGGCGTTTGCTCAAGCTCAAGAACGACAACGTCTTCGTCGCCAACAAGAACAAGAACGAGCGCGCCTACACCAAGAGCAACAAGACGCCGAGGCTCAACGTCTTCAACAACAACAACGAGAAGAACAAGCTCTTGAGGCGGAACGTGCCCTTCAAGCATCAAGTCGAGCTATCGCCAACCGCAATCGCGAAAGGCGCAATCAAGAGGAAGCCCTTCGAGAAGAAATACAAGAGAGGAACTACCATCCGCGTGCGCAACGTCAAGCTGCAGAAGCTCCTCAAGCTCAACCTCAACCTCAAGGTCAACAAGAGCAAGTTGATCATGGACTTCCTCCATGCCAAGAGCAACATGAGGATGATTACCCTCTACGACAAGGGCATCATCATCACCATCGCCCACAACACAATGAAGAGCAACGCTATGGCAAGCTCAAGTTCACAATGCCCAAGTTCAATGGAAGCAATGATCCCGAAGAATACCTCTCATGGGCATTGAAGGTCGACAAAATCTTTCGTTTGCACAACTATGAGGAAGAGAAGAAGATCGCTATGGCATCACTCGAGCTCCAAGACTATGTGCTCATATGGTGGGAACAAGTACTTGAGCGACGACAAGCAAGAGGTGAACCTCCAATCACCACTTGGGCTCAAATGAAGGATGTCATGAGAGCACGCTTTGTGCCCACCTACTACAACCGTGATCTCTTCAAGAAGTTACAACTCCTCAAGCAAGGAACAAAGAGTGTTGAAGAATACTACAAGGAAATGGAGATTGCCATGATTCGATCCAATGTCACGGAGGATGATGAGCAAACAATGGCACGATTCTTGAATGGCCTCAATCATTCCATCAAGAAGATCGCCGACTTCCAACCCTACTCCAACCTCATTGAGCTCGTGCATCAAGCTACAAAGGCGGAACGTCAAGTGCAAGATGACTTCAAGTACGCCAAGTACTCCTCCAAGACATACGGCTTCTCCAACAACCAAGCTTCAACAACTACTCCAACTTCGACATCAACCAAGCCTTCTCCAAGCAACGACGACAAGTCAAGTTACAAGAAAACTTCCACAAGTTCAAGTCGTCTTCCTCCTACTACAAGCAACCTCAAGCCGCGTGCTTCATCATCTACTCCAACCGAGGAGACCGTCAAGACAAGCTCCTTCAAGCGTTTCACTTGCGGCAGCCGAGGCCACAAGTCATATGAATGCACCAACAAGTGCACCATGATACTCAACGATGATGGCACCTATGACTCAATGAGTGAAGATGAAATGGACGCTATTGAGAAAGTGGCCATGCACCGGCGCATCAACGAGGATGAAGATGATCAAGTCTTTTGTGATGAAGATACGAGTCCCGCTCTTGTTGTCTCCAAAGTCTTGACACTTCAACATCAACAAGAAGAAGACCAACAATGCCACATCTTCCACACAAAGGCCGGCATCAATGGACGATCCGTCAAGGTCATCATCGATGGAGGTAGTTGCCACAACTTGGCAAGCGAAGAACTATGCTCCAAACTCAAATTGGTCAAGAAGAAGCATCCGCAACCCTACAAGGTTCAATGGCTAAGTGACTCCGGCACTATACGAGTTGAGCATACGGTCCAAGTATCCTTCAAAATCGGTGCATATGAGGACCCTTTGTGATGCGGAGCATCCCACGTCCATCCCCATGTACACTCCGACTACTCTTCAAGCCCCAAGGATACATAAGATGAGACCTCGACCATGCACCATCGGACACAAGGTGAATTCACTCCTCTTCGAACCGTCGCTTTCCGCATATGAGACATGGCTACTACCTCATGCGTGGACCTTGTATGCACTCAGGTACAACCAAGATGACCAAGGAGGATCCAAGGACCAAGGCCAAGCATGGAAGAGAAGACGGAAGAAAGGAGAAGAAGAACACTAGAGTTGCCCGGATCATCCGGACACCCAGCCGGATCATCCGGGTCCAGCCGGATCATCCGGACCCTCCCCCGGATCATCCGGGCATCGGCGCCGAAGACTACAGAAGCCCCTCGACGAAGCCGGATCATCCGGACGGTCGCCCGGATCATCCGGACCCCCGACACCCGGATCATCTGGGCCACCTTCCGGATCATCCGGACCCCTCCTGTGTGCGCGGCTTGGGCCGAGGCCCGTGTACCCCTTCGCCCCTCACTTACCCCTTCGTGGCTTAGCACTATAAATAGACCTCCTCCTCCCCACTTTGAGGGTTAGTGTTGTTTTAGCTCAAGATTAGAGATAGAGCTACGCTCATCTATCGGATCTCCTCCTCGTGAGAGACCGCGGCCTCTTCGGAGAAGATCCTCTCGGATACAAGACCCCTTTTAGGGAAGATCCCCTCGTGGATTCGGCCTCCTCCGGGAGATGAACGGTTCCTTTGTATCCTTACCCTAGTTGACCATGTATCTTGTGGATCTCGTGTGTGTATGTTGATCTAGCACTTGTGTGATTGATTCCTTGTTGGTTGAGTGATTCTCTCTTGTTTTCCCCGTGTTTCCCCTCGTGCTTCCGCGTGTTCTTCGTGTTTCCTCCGTAGGATCCCCTCCAAACGTGAAAGATCGACGAATTAGGGTTCCACCCTACATCATATGGTATCATGAGCCACGTTGATCACGTTTTTGGAGCCCCTACCCCGTGTTTTCTAGCTTGATTTTGTTGTTTTCGTCCTAAATCCGAAAATCCCCACCAAAAATAGCCCCAATTTTTTTTGTGATTTGTTGGTTTGATGATGTTTTGTTGATTTTGATCCGTGGATTTGCTTGGTTTCAAGTGGATCTAGCATCTCCCCAAGTTTCCCCACCTTCCATCCACGAAATCCCTCAAATTTTGCCCCGAAAATCATCCATTTCCGCCCAAAAATTCGTCCCCGAGAGCAAATCCCGAGCGGGTTGACTTGGCCGGATCATCCGGACCTTCTCCCGGATCATCCGGATCAGCTGGACTTCCCCCCGGACGTCTGGATAATTCTCGCACCCGAAAAACAGAACCGGCGCTGACGAAGCCGGATCATCCGGATGTCCTCCCGGATCATCCGGACATAGCCCGGATGAGCTGGACCTCCTCCCGGATGTCCGGTTACACTGAAAACTGACACGGCTGAAATCTTGTTTTGTCCATAACTAATTCATCCAAACTCCGATTTTGACGTTCTTTAGCTCGTTTTGAAGCTATTGACATCCCCCATCCCACAAAAATACCACGAACACCATTTGACACCATCAACTTTTCGGAATTTTGGCATCTTTGCCTAGGCCCTCCACCATATCATCCGCATTACCACCTCCGACTTCCGCAACCTAACCCATTTTGTTCCCCATAGCATTTGAGGTTGTTTGAGTAGTGACTTGAGTCTCCTAAGGTGTTTCGGCCACTTAGGGACGGTTGCTTCTTCATCAACCACTATCACCACCACTTCCACATACCTTCCCACCATACACTTCGGCCACCGCCAACTTAACCCAATACTTGTTTGAGCTTGTTTGAGTTGTGGCTTGTGTCTCCTAAGGTGTTTGGGCTACTTAGGGACGGCAACTTCAACTCCGACTCGTGTATAGCCCATCATTCCATCCGCATTGCCTAGTGCAACACCTCCACCGCTTTCCGCTATCACCATTTTGACATTTGTCATTTGAGATTTTGAGTTTGCGGTTTTTCCGTTTCCTAAGGTGTTTCGGCTACTTAGGGACGAGTCTCCATCATCTTGGTATCTACACCAAGAACACCGCCACTCATCATCGCAAAGGACGGTAACCTCGACGACACCTTTGTATATACCCTTGCAATTGCATTGTTAACCCCTAGCCCATTTTGCGTCACTTACCTATCGAGACTAGCCATTTGAGTATTGCCGGCAACGTTACTTGTGCACATTAGTGATCCACCATTCCATTGCATACATACCATATCATATTGGTATCATATCATCCATTGTGCCTCAAGTTTGTTCCCGCATATACACAATTGCTATCTTGGTTTGTGCATTGTACAAAAGTGACCATAGAAAAAAAAAGAGAGAGAGAAAGCTTTTAAGCAAAAAGAGAGCAAAGAGCTCGTGAGCAAGTGCCATAGCATCATACCCCATTGCACATAAGATTCTCAAATCTATATCATATGACATCATGCTTGAGAGAAACACCGGGAACCATACATACATAGCATACTTGGGATAGAAGAATATCCATTTTGCATCTTATAGGTTGTGCACAAGTGTCGTATCCGCCTATTGAGCAATCGTGCTAGCGTCTCTCTTGAGTTGTGCAACACGAGCGTTTTGGTGGATTCCACATTTTGAGCTCATTCCTTGGTTGCACGACCCCATTTATCTATCCATGTGTGTGTTTCCGTGTGCCATTCTTTGCTATTGGTCCATTTGTTTCACTTGCGAATTTGTGAATCTTTTTCAACATTATTGACTCTTGCTAACATTTTGCATTAAATTTTTGTGCCACTATCCTCACCGAGCTCCACTATAAGCTTTACTTGTGTAGGTGTGAGAACCGACAAGGATTGGTACCAATAGTGCTATTTCATTGTCCACATTTGAGTGAACTTGATTCATCTTCAACTTTGGTCAAAGGTACATTGGTATACGTTCTTCTCTTTCTCCCACTCATATTTGCTCGAGTCTTGTGATGGATAGGCAAGGCATTCCCTCTCCGGTCTACGACAACAACGACGGCGTGAACAACTACATCTCCAAAGCGTCTATCTTCGATCTACAACGACAAATGCAAGGCGCACAATCAAGATTGCGAGAGCGCATCGAGAACATCTCCATCGACATTCGTCACTCCGAAGCAAGGAAAAGGGACTACATCGACAAGAAGCTTGCCGCACATAGAGAGGAGCAAGATGCAAGGATGGAGGAGATTAGAGACTTGATCAAGTCTTCTTCCCCTTCATCATCCTCAAGACGACGACGGTCAAGCCACAAGTCTTCGGAGCGCGAAAAAGATGCAAGTGCAAATCGTCCTCGTCCACATCTACATGGCGATCACCATCACGTTCACGATCCACATCGCCATGAAGGGCAAGTCACCTCCAAGCAACATGTGCACGACGACGACGAACGGCATCTACTACGAGCTCAAGCACGACAACGACATCATCATCATGAAGATGCTCCACAAGCGCAAATGCACAAGTCCCAACAAGACCTACTTCATGCCAAGTCCAAGCTTCAAGAGCACAAAAGAAGACCGCGAGACGACCACCACCAAGACGGCGCTACGGCTACATCAACCACTTCGGCATCTTCGCCAAGTGTTCTCAAGGCATCTTCGCCTTTGGACGTACGGCATCTTCGCCTACTTCCCACGAGTATGCCTACATCGACTTCATCAAGTCCAAGGCGACGACCTACGAGAGAGGGTGACACTTCCATCTTCGGAAGCCCTCCAAGGAAGATGGCCGAGCATGGAAAACTCCCTTCGGTCATGGAGACGAGCTACGAGGTGCCACATCATATGGGCTGATAGAGGCGAGGGTGTCCCGTCTTTCGATGAGATGGTGGCTATCGTTTTGGATGAAGTCGACTTTGACGATCCGACTACGAACGTGCGAGGACGTCGCGCCTTAGCAATCGCTAAACCAACTCCGAGAGGTTATTGACCACGCCGGAGCACGATCAACCTGACCACGAAGGTCTGTTTCCTGCAGGCAAACGAAGAACAAGCAAGAAACTAAGATTGCAATCTGGATATTGCGAATATAAGAGGAAAGCTTTATTGATCAAGGTGGGGTTCTGTGACGCCTTTGTTTGGTCGTGGGACCACAACGGAAAACGCGAAGTTGCAGCTATGGCGAACTTTTAATCTAAACAAAACCCAAGTCTAAATGGTGCCCTAAGGGCTGTATTTATGGAGGAAGAGGGGGTGAATTTCGTGGCCCTTGGTGGAGGGGTCCGAAACTAACCCTATCTCTTGTTTCCCCACACATACGGACTCTAAAAATAGCCTATACTAATGTATTTCGAAATTACATGGGCCTGGCCCAATAATAAGGTGACGCAGCACCTAGAATAGCCTCTGGACGAAATTTATGAAGTGGCATCTTGTATATTTCGTCCAAGGCTTCATGCACTCATTATGGTGGCTTCAAAGTCCTGAAATCATCACTTGTAACTCCATTCTTGTCCCCCTTGCATGCCATCATCTCCATGCTTGTTCTTGCTCCAATGTTCATCCTTCTCCAAGCTAGGCCCTTCATTTGTAAGCAAAACAAATGTATCCAATTTAGGCAGCATCATATTCTCATGAACATTAGAATCATTACCAAGAAACGAAAGTACACAGTAATTTAGTTGGTGTCTTGTGAGCTCTAGTAATTGGTCCGGTATGTATAGCAGCAGGGGCTGTGGGTGTAACAATGGTATTGATGTCCTCATCATCCTCCCCTTCTTGAAATGAAGTCATCCTCGACGGCAGCTCATCTTCCTCACCCAAATATGGCTTCAAATCTGCAATGTTAAAAGTGGGACTAACCCCAAAATCTGCAGCAGCTCAAGTTTATATGCATTATCATTTACTTTCTCCAACACCTTAAAGGGACCAGCAGCACGTGGCATTAGCTTTGATTTGCGCAAATCAGAAATCTATCCTTACGCAAATGTAACCAAACAAGATCTCCGGTGCAAACACAACATGTTTTCTACCCTTATCTCCACAAGTTTATATTTAGCATTCATACGCTCAATGTTTTCCTTAGTTAACTCATGCATTTTAAAATCAATTCAGCACGTTCTTTAGCATCAAAATTAACCTTCTCCGAAGATGGAAGAGGCAACAAATCAATAGGTGCACGAGGTAGGAAACCATACACAACTTCAAAAGGGCACATCTTAGTAGTAGAATGCAATGAACGATTATAAGCAAATTCAATATGAGGCAAGCATTCCTCCCACATTTTCTTATTATTCTTTAGAACAGCCCTAAGCATAGTAGACAATGTTCTATTGACTACTTCAGTTTGTCCATCAGTTTGGGGGTGACAAGTAGTACTAAAAAGCAATTTAGTCCCCAACTTAGCCCATAAACATCTCCAAAAGTGGCTAAGAAATTTAGTATCACGATCTGACACAATAGTATTTGGCACACCATGCAAGCGAATAATTTCACGAAAGAACAAATCAGCAACATTAACAGCATCATCGCTTTTATGACATGGTATAAAGTGTGCCATTTTATGACATGGGGGTGACAAATATGCTATCCCTCCCCTTCTTTTTCTAGGTAAACCTAAGACAAAGTCCATAGATATATCCTCCCAAGGAACACTAGGTACAGGCAAAGGCATATATAAACCATGAGGATTGAGTCGTGACTTAGCTTTTTGACATGTAGTGCAGCGAGCAAGAAAACGTTCAACATCCCGTCTCATCTTTGGCCAAAAGAAATGTGTAGCAAGTACGTCCTCCGTCTTCTTCACGCCAAAGTGTCCCATTAGTCCTCCTCCATGCGCCTCCTGCAACAACAAAAGACGAACGGAGCTAGCTGGAATGCATAGCTTGTTAGCACGGAACACAAATCCATCATTAACGACAAACTTGTTCCATGTTCTTCCTTCTTTACAATTCTGCAATACATCTTTAAAATCAGCATCATGCACATATTGATCTTTGATGGTCTCCAAACCAAATATTTTGAAGTCAAGTTGTGAAAGCATAGTATAGCGACGAGACAATGCATCAAGAATAACATTTTCTTTACCCTTCTTGTGTTTAATGACATAAGGAAAGTCTCAATGAATTCAACCCATTTAGCATGTCTACGATTCAGTTTAGCTTGACTTTTAATATGTTTCAAAGATTCATGATCAGAATGTATAACAAATTCTTTGGGCCATAAATAATGTTGCCATGTTTCTAAACTCCGAACAAGAGCATATAATTCTTTATCATAAGTAGAATAATTCAGACTAGGCCCACTCAATTTTTCAGAAAAGTATGCAAACAGGTTTGCCATCTTGTAACAACACACCTCCTAATCCAATTCCACTAGCATCACATTCAAGCTCAAAAGTCTTATTAAAATCAGGAAGTTGGAGTAAAGGAGCATGTGTCAACTTATCTTTCAACACCGTGAAGGCTTCTTCCTGTGCGGTACCCCAAACAAAAGGCACATCCTTCTTTGTAAGCTCATTGAGAGGTGCAGCAATGGTGTTGAAATCTCTCACAAAACGCCTATAGAATCCAGCGAGGCCAAGAAAACTCCTCACTTGTGTGACCGTTTTGGGCTGCGGCCAACTCTCAATAGCTTCAATCTTGGCTTTATCAACTTCAATTCCCTGTGGAGTAACAACATAGCCTAGAAAAGACACTCGGTCGGTGCAAAAGGTGCACTTCCCAAGGTTACCAAACAAACGTGCATCACGTAGAGCATTAAAAACAGCACGTAAATGTTCCAAATGTTCTTCCAAAGATTTGCTATAAATCAGTATATCATCAAAATAGACTACCACAAATCGTCCAATAAAAGCACGTAAAACTTCGTTCATTAATCTCATGAAAGTACTAGGTGCATTAGTTAACCCAAAAGACATGACTAACCACTCATATAATCCAAACTTAGTTTTAAATGCTGTTTTCCATTCATCTCCTAATTTCATACGAATTTGATGGTATCCACTATGCAAATCAACTTTGGAGAATATTGTAGAGCCACTCAATTCATCAAGCATATTATCTAGCCTAGGAATAGGATGACGATAACGAATAGTAATATTATTAATGCCTCTACAATCAACACACATACGCGATGTACCATCCTTTTTCGGCACTAGAATAATAGGAACAGCACAAGGACTAAGGGATTCGCGTATATAACCTTTGTCGAGAAGCTCTTGTACTTGATGCATAATCTCCTTCGTCTCCTCTGGATTGGTACGGTATGGCGCACGGTTTGGTAGTGAAGCACCGGGAATTAAATCAATCTGATGCTCAATCCCTCGAATAGGCGGTAATCCCGGTGGCACGTCTTGTGGAAAGACGTCAGCGAACTCCTGCAAAATGTTGGTGACAGCAGGAGGCAAAGAGGAAGGCACGTCCTCGAATGAAAATAATGCCTCTTTGCACACAAAAGCATAGCAAACAGATTTGCTAAAATCTAACTCATCAATATCAGATTTAGTGGCAGGTAAACATGCACTTTTCAATTTAATTTCAGAAGCAACACTAGATGGTTTACTATTAAGCTTCGTATGTTGCTCAAATTCTTTTGCCACAATCTGATTTTCACTCTTATTTTTCTCCTGTTTTGCTTTATTAGCTCTATTAATATCATCTTTCAAAGTGGACTCAGGAGTCATAGGAAGCAAAGTAATATTTTTATCCTTATGAACAAGAGTATACTGATTGTTTCTACCATGGTGTATAGAATTTTTATCAAATTGCCATGGTCTACCAAGTAATAAGGAGCATGCTTGCATAGGTACCACATCACAATCAACATAATCAGCATATGTAGAGATACTAAAATGCACACGAACAAGACGTGTTACCTTAACCTTGCCGCTGTTGTTGAACCATTGAATGTAGTAAGGATGTGGATGTTGTCTTGTGGTGAGAGATAGCTTCTCCACCATCTCCATGCTAGCCAAGTTGTTGCAGCTCCCTCCATCTATGATGGACTTGAATAGAACGTTCCTTCACAACTCCTTTGTATGGAACAAATTATGCCTCTGATTTTGCTCACTTGTGTAACCTGCACACTCAAAACACGTTGAGCAACTAAACATTCATACTGTCGGCAAGATCGGTAGCCATGTATTGTGTCTCATGATCGAATCATCTCCACCGTGTTCCTCATGTGTAATAAGAGCCAAAGTCTCCTCATCATAGTCACTAGCGGACTCATACCCACCATCCTCAAGAGCAATCATCACACGCTGAGATTTGCATTCTCTCGCAAAATGTCCTCTTCCCTTACAACGACGACAAATAATATCACTTGTGTGCCCTGTTGACGCCATGGAACAAGAAGAGCTCTGTGCAGGTCCGGCGGTGTGCTCTTGGCGAGATAGTGGTGGTTGTGCTCGCGTGTATCACGGTTGGAGGTGGCACCGGCGGAGGTGCGGTGTAGCGAACGTGTGGAAGTAGATGATGCGTGGTGTCCATGATGAAGGTCGACTGCGAGAAAAGTTAGTCCGCGCCAATGCACGTCGATCCTGCACTTCACCTTCAGCTTTACAAGCAAGATGGAATAAGCGAGTGATATTATTATAATCCTTATAGTCTAGAATGGTCTGAATCTCTATTTAATCCACCCGAAAACGTGCAAGCATAGCTTCATTCTCCTCAACAATACCACATCTAATTAAGCCAGTTTGTAATTCCCGATAATATTCTTCTACAGAATTTTTCCTTGTGCAAACGCTGCAATTTTTGAAGCAATTCACGTTGATAATATGGTGGAACCCAACGAGCACGCATAGCAGTTTTCAAAGCAGCCCAAGTAGCTGGAACAGGATATAATCTACAATGTTCGACCACCAAACACATGCAAAGCTAGTGAAAGCACAAACAGCAGCAGGAACACGTCTCTCCTCGGGATATTGTAAACATGTAAATCGTTGTTCAGTTTCTAACTCCCGGGTAAGATATATATCAGAACATATCTACCCTCAAATGGTGGAATATTCAATTTCAGTTTAGGGAGATGGTCATGATCTCGTACTGAGGAGGAGCCCTAACATTGCCATTATTTGCATGTGGGCGACACGGAGGTTGTGGTGCTGGTGGTTGCACGTAGTTCGATGTTGATCAACCTCATCCTCGTAATCTCCCACATAATCATCCTCGTCGGTACCAGCAGCAGCAGAGCAGGAGCCAAAGAAGCACCAACAGCGATGAGCAAGCGGCACCAGAATTTTGTCTGGCTCAATAGGAACATCTTGAGCTCGTCCATACTGATTCGGAAGGGGCGTAGTTGTTGTCGTCTGCAGAGGTGCGATAGGTGCAGCCGGCGGTGGTTGTGGAAAGCGCGAGCAATTCATCAAACTTGCTATCAAGCTTTGTTTCAAACGTCTTCTCAATGCCATCTATCTTCTCCATGGCCTCGTCAAATCTGTTTAGCACATCTTGCACCTGTCCAATCATCATTTCTGAAACTTATCATGTAGCTGTTTGTTCGTCGAGTTCTCCCAATCAGTCTCATCGGCTTGTGATCCAGCCATGGTTAGCAGCAATAGAAACACACAAGAATATGATCCTATAGACTACTAGGAAGTGGTGGTGGTGGTGTGGTTGTGGTCACAAATCCGTCAAGCAAATCTCAAATTCTTACCGGTTCTTACCCAAAGAAGGTGGTGATCGCAACCGTTGTAGTCAAAACTCTCAAAGCTTGGATATAGCGATTACGGGGAGAATCAAGCGCACGACGTAGATGTATGTGGAGCTGGGAAGGCTTATAATATGGTAGCAAAAAAGGTCACAATAATCAATTCAGAGATGCAAAGTTGAATAAGCGCTCAACGACGGTCTTGTGGTTGGTCCTAGGCTAGACCGTGCTAGAGACGCGAGCCTAGAACACTAACAAAATCACGGCGCTGCACGTAAACAAGGGAAAAGCACACTCTGGTTTTTTTTCGCTCCTCTTTTTTTTTGCGCTGCTTTTTTTTTGCGCTGCTTTTTTTTTTTGCGAAAAATCACTATAATGGCGAGTGTCTCAAAACTCTTCCCAAGTCAAACTGATAGGATGGGCACGAAATTTTTCGACCAAATTTTTTTTTCGACTGCCCGGACCCAAAAACTGGAAACGGGTCAAAAAAAACTTTCTATAACGGCGATTGGCTCAATACGCTTAAAAACACCTAAAAATAGGATAGCCAGAAAATTTTTTGTCCCGTGCGTTTTTGGAAAATTTTGGGCCTAAACGGAGGGTGGTTTTTTTTTTGGAAACCAACCTCTTCTACGGACGGCAAAAGATTGCTGGAATCCGAAACCTACTCAGACAAGGAAACACGAATCGGAAAACTAGATGGATCTCGAAAACAAACCTAATATGCAAGGGACTCGGATTGGTGGTGGATATATGGTGGTCGATGGCAGCGGTGGTGATATATATGGAAGCGGTGGTGGTATATGGATACGGATGCGAAGCGGTGGCGGATAAGCGGTGGTGGTATATGGATACGGATTCGAAACGGTGGCGGATAAGCGGTGGTGGTAGATGGTAGGGCGATGATAATGGTGCGGCGGCGGCGTGACAACTTATGACCAGAACTCAAAACTCTAAAAGACTAGACTCTAAGACCAGCAACTAGACACGACGATGCAACCGCAAATTCAACAATGCAAATACAGAAAAGATTATGCAAAGGCTCGAGACTAGTTCGGATAGGATGAACTAACCCTAATTTTTTGTGGCTTTTTCGTGGACTATAGGTATGAAGACAGACTCGATCTAAACTAAAAGCTGTAAAATCTCACCGAGCAACACGGAAATCTGATACCACTTGATAGGCGAGGTGTCCCGTCTTCGATGAGATGGTGGCTATCGTTTTGGATGAAGTCGACTTTGACGATCCGACTACGAACGTGCGAGGACGTCGCGCCTTAGCAATCGCTAAACCAACTCCGAGAGGTTATTGACCACGCCGGAGCACGATCAAACGACCACGAAGGTCATTTCCTGCAGCAAACGAAGAACAAGCAAGAAACTAAGATTGCAATCTGGATATTGCGAATATAAGAGAAAGCTTTATTGATCAAGGTGGGGTTACGTGGCGCCTTTGTGCGGTCGTGGAACACAAGCGAAATCTGTGAAGTTGCAGCTATGGCGAACTTTTAATCTAAACAAAACCCAAGTCTAAACGGTGCCCTAAGGGCTGTATTTATGGAGGAAGAGGGGGTGAATTTCGTGGCCCTTGGTGGAGGGGTCCGAAACTAACCCTATCTCTTGTTTCCCCACACATACGGACTCTAAAAATAGCCTATACATGTATTTCGAAATTACATGGGCCTGGCCCAATAATAAGGTGACGCAGCACCTAGAATAGCCTCTGGACGAAATTTATGAAGTGGCATCTTGTATATTTCGTCCAAGGCTTCATGCACTCATTATGGTGGCTTCAAAGTCCTGAAACCATCACTTGTAACTCCATTCTTGTCCCCCTTGCGCATGCCATCATCTCCATGCTTGTTCTTGCTCCAATGTTCATCCTTCTCCAAGCTAGGCCCTTCATTTGTAAGCAAAACAAATGTATCCAATTTAGGCAGCATCATATTCTCATGAACATTAGAATCATTACCAAGAAACAAAAGTACCTGGTAATTTAGTTGGCGTGCGCGAGCTCTAGTAATTGGTCCAGTATGTATAGCAGCAGGGGTTGTGGGTGTAACAATGGTATTGATGTCCTCATCATGGGCCTCCAACCACAAGACGGTGACAAGAAGGTTGAGCATGGGACTATCCCTTCAACCAAGGCGACGATCGGAGTTGAGCATGGAGACATTTGCACCTACATCCCTCCGACACCCACATATGTCGAGATGCCCCAAGTGCCATGTGAGGAGAGCCACCACCACATGAGAGACATGAGTGACTCCACCATATGTGACATTGAGAGCATTTCCTTTGAGAGGATGAGTGTGACCACCACTAGCCCCACACACGAGAGCATGCCACACATCCTATGTGAGGTTGAGCGCCACTTGAGTGACCCCACCAACCATATGAGTGAGAGCATCTTTGAGGGAGTGAGTGAGCCACTACACCTAGTGAGTGAGGTAGTTGACACGGCATGTGAGGCCACCATGATTTCTAACGACTTAACCTCTACTCCTAGTGTGTTTTCTTCTATGGTGCTAGGTCTCCTACATGACGACACGCCTACCATTGATGAGTCCATACCTCCTAGGGGACGCAGCGATGGCCATGATGGACGACGATGCACCCCCCACATGGTTCCATCAAGATGACGATGACAACGAGACGATCTTCAACACCTCACCTACAACACATGAGCGACACTCCAAAGGTAACATAGGTGATGGTGCTTCTCTTGTCCCACTAGTGGACTCTCTTGACGATGATTGCTCCCATGATGTTGACCCTCCTATTGCCATGCTTCATGCTAGTGAAACTTCTTCATGCCTTGACTTACCCATTTATGATGAATATGATGATGAGCATGTTGAGTTGCCTAGTTGTGATGCTATGCTTCATAGGATATCATGTGAAAATTCTATTGGTCACTTCATGTTTGACAATCCATTGAACTTGTCATATGCTATGAGTGAGATCTCCCATATTGCCTCATTTCAATCTCAACATAGTAACTATGCATGCCCCATTAAAATCAATCCCATTTGCACTTATGGCATAGATGACGAGATGATGGTCATTGGCTTTTGTTTTTCATGTGATGATATTGCCATGCTTCCTTTACATGATTTGCGCAATTCATCCAATATGTCATGCCATGATCACATTGTTCCAAATATACATTGTTTTGGATGTTGTCAATATTCTTCACGTGATGTTGCTACTCTTGCTCATGAGGAGACCCCCATAGTTTCCTCATACATATTAGGAGATCTTGATGCATTCCATACTTTGCATGATTCCCATAATTGCTTGCACCATATGCATAACATGAATAACAATGCTCTAGATATTTCTCATGATGCATTACACAATTTGAGTCTCCATTATGCGATACATCATAACAAACCTCTCATGATGGATGACATGTTTCTATATCACGCATCTCATTTATTTGAGCGTTGGATATTTGGTGCTAACAAACACACGCACGTGCGCATCATGATGGATGATGTGTACATTTACTGATGAGGACATCAATACCATTGTTACACCCACAGCCCCTACTGCTATACATACTGGACCAATTACTAGAGCTCGCGCACGCCAACTAAATTACCAGGTACTTTCGTTTCTTGGTAATGATTCTAATGTTCATGAGAATATGATGCTGCCTAAATTGGATACATTTGTTTTGCTTACAAATGAAGGGCCTAGCTTGGAGAAGGATGAACATTGGAGCAAGAACAAGCATGGAGATGATGGCATGCGTAAGGGGGACAAGAATAGAGTTACAAGTTATGATTTCAGGACTTTGAAGCCACCATAATGAGTGCATGAAGCCTTGGACGAAATATACAAGATGCCACTTCATAAATTTCGTCCAGAGGCTATTCTAGGTGCTCGTCACCTTATTATTGGGCCAGGCCCTTGTAATTTCGAAATACATTAGTATAGGCTATTTTAGAGTCCGTATGTGTGGGGAAACAAGAGATAGGGTTAGTTTGGACCCTCCACCAAGGGCCACGAAATTCTCCCCTCTTCCTCCATATATACAGCCCTTAGGGCACCGTTTAGACTTTGGGTTTTGTTTAGATCAAAAGTTCGCCATAGCTGCAACTTCGCTGCGTTTCGTTTGTGTTCAACGACTGGACAAAGGCGCCACAGTAACCCCACCTTGATCAATAAAGCTTTCATCTTATATTCGCAATATCCCGATTGCAATCTCAGTTTCTTGCTTGTTCTTCGTTTGCTCGCAGGAAATAGACCTCGTGGTCGTTGATCGTGCTCGGCGTGGTCAATAACCTCTCGGAGTTGGTTTGGCGATTGCTAAGGCGCGACGTCCTCGCAGACGTTCAGTAGTCGGATCGTCAAAGTTGACTTCCACCAAAACGAAATCCACCATCTCATCGAAGACGGGACACCTCTGCCTCTATCAAGTGGTATCAGATTTCCGGGTTGCTCGGTGAGATTTTACAGCTTTTTCGTAGTTTAGATCGAGTCTGTTCTTCATACCTACAGTCCACGAAAAAGCCAAAAAAATTAGGGTTAGGTCATCATATCCGAACCAATCTGAGCCTTTGCATAATCTTTTTCAGATTTGCGTTGTTGAATTTGCGGTTGCATCGCCGTGTCTAGTTGCTGGTCTTAGAGTCTAGTCTTTTAGAGTTTCGAGTTCGGTCATAAGTTGTCACGCCGCCAAGACCATCATCATCGCCTCGCCATCTACCACCACCGCTTATCCGCCACCGCTTCGAATCCGTATCCATATACCACCACCGCTGCCATATACCACCACCGTTGCCATATACCACCACCATATATCCACCACCAATCCAAGTTCCTTGCATATTAGATTTGTTTTCGGGATCCATCTAATTTCCGATTCGTGTTTCCTTGTCTGAGTAGGTTTCGGATTCCAGCAATCTTTTGCCGTCCATAGAAGAGGTTGGTTTCCAAAAAAAAAAAAAATTCCGTCCGGAAACCACCCTCCGTTTAGGCCCAAAATTTTCCAAAAACGCACGGGACAAAAAAATTTCTGGCTATCCTATTTTTAGGTGTTTCTAAGCGTATTGAGACAGTCGCCGTTATAGGAAGTTTTTTGACCCGCTTCAGTTTTTGGGTCCAGCAGTTGAAAAAAAAATTGGTCGAAAAAATTTCGTGCCCATCTGTCGATTTGACACTGGGAAGAGTTTTGAGACACTCGCCATTATAGTGATTTTTCGCAAAAAAAAAGCAGCGCAAAAAAAAATAATAAAGCAGCGCAAAAAAAAGAGCGAAAAAAAACAAAAATTCAGAGTGTGCTTTTCCCTTGTTTACGTGCAGCGCCGTGATTTTGTTAGTGTTCTAGGCTCGCGTCTCTAGCACAGTCTAGCCTAGGACCAGCACAGTACCGTCGTTGAGCGTTTATTCAACTTTGCATCTCTGAATTGATTATTGCTGACCCTTTTTGCTACCATATTATAAGCCTTCCCAGCTCCACATACATCTCGTCGTGCGCTTGACTCTCCCCGCAATCGCTCTATCCAAGCTTTTGAGAGTTTTGATTACAACGGTTGCCGATCACCGCTTTCTTCTTTGGGTAAGAACTGGTAAGAATTTGAGATTTGCTTGACGGATTTGTGACACCCACCACCACCTCTTGTTAGTAGTCAGAGGATCATATTCTTGTGTGTTTCTATTGTTGCTAACCATGGCAGGATCACAAGCCGAGCGAGACCGACCGGGAGAACATGACGAACAAACAGCTACATGATAAATTTCAGCAAATGATGAGTGGACAGGTGCAAGATGTGGTAAACAGATTTGACGAGGCCATGGAGAAGATAGATGGCATTGAGAAGACGTTTGAAACAAAGCTTGATAGCTCGCGCGTTTTCCACAACCACCGCCGGCTGCACCTATCGCACCTCTGCAACGACAACAACTACGCCCCCTTCCGAATCAGTATGGACGAGCTCAGCGTGTTCCTATTGAGCCAGACAAAATTTCGTGCCGCTGCTCTGCTGTTGGTGCTTCTTTGGCTCTCTGCTATGCTGCTGCTGGTGGTACCGAGGAGGATGATGAGTATGTGGGCGATTATGAGGATGAGGTTGATCAACATCAGAACTACGTGCAACCACCAGCACCACAACCACCAGGTCGTCCACATGCAAATAATGGCAATATTAGGGCTCCCCCTCAGGTACGAGATCATGACCATCTCCCTAAGCTGAAATTGAATATTCCACCATTTGAGGGTAGATATGTTCCTGATATATATCTTACTTGGGAGTTAGTGATAGAGGCGGGGTGTCCCGATCTTTCGATGAGATGATAACTATCGATTTGGTGGAGACGACTTTGACGATCCGACTACAAACGTGCACGACGTTGCGCCTTAGCAACCGCTAAACCAATCTCCTGAGGTTATTGACCACGCCGGTGCACGATCAACCTGACCACGAAGGTCTATTCCTGCAAGCAATCGAAGAACAAGCAAGAATATGATAAAGCAATCTGAATATTGCGAATATGGATGAAGTATTAATAATGGTGGGGATCCGAAAGTGGTCTTGGTCTGGTCGTTAGACACAAACGAAGTACACGAAGTTGCGTTGGCTAACTTTTAACTAAACAAATCCCAAGGAAAAAGCTACTAGATGGATCTACTTATATAGGAGCAAGGGGTGGCGGCCAAGGAGGTGGGAGAACGTCCCAAGGCAGCCTAAAACTAACCCTAGGTCGTACAAGGCTCATGGGCCCAAGTGAAGGTGACGTAACACCTTTGGACTTGTAGTTTGACTCGGATTCTGCTGCAGCGTCAGATTGTTTCGTCGACAACTCAACGCTCCGTACGTATTTTAAGGTGATTCGAATTGTGCTGGAAAGAGCATGAAATCTACTTTCCAACAAAAAAAGAATCACCCAATTCGGAGTCCGTATGAAAAAGTTGTTGGCGTTTTGAGTCAGGTATGTCTGTGCAGTCCGAATCTGAGTCCAAAACGTGAGAGACTTGGACTCTATCTTCTCTTGGGCCAAAAGTGACGTGAGAGAACTTTTTGAACAGCAAATAAACATCTCTTTCTTCCTTATCTTCATATGTGGATTGTACAAATGTCCCATACACCTGCAATTAGACAAAACACAAAAGTGTGTGAAGTATTTTGTTCTTGATAACATAAATAGATTATTGAATAGTTTGCACTAGAAATCACACGACAAATATGCATGTATGCAATATTTTGGTCATATCCAAGGTAGTCATGTCCTCATCATCCTCCCCTTCTTGAAAATAAAGCCGTCCTCGGCGTTGCTTAATCTGAAATGTGGCTAACAAAAGAGACAAGGTGTACATGTTGTATATGTATATGTCATCCATTTTTACTTCACTCGATTTTTGCATATATGACACATGAATATATGAGTAACTTGCATAGTTCATAAAATCTAAAGCCAAAAAATTAACACAATAAGTAGAACGCATGAAAATATTGCAACTCAGTTTGCACATATAAGTGAAGCTCTTATTCATTTCAAAAGATTGACAATGTTCATCATTAAACCATCCCAACATTGGTGAATAAACCTTACTTGCATCAAATTTACATGCTACAACATGCCTAGATAAGCAAACATGCAATGAGTCATTCGACACAGAATCATCACCAAGATTAGAGGTCATATCAAAATGATCAAACATTGATTCTTTTGCATCAACAGTTAATTCAATGGGTGCACTCAAAATTGTTGGTATTTCAATTGTTTGATCACATGACGCATTCATGACAGTATCAAGATTCTCTAAAATAGGTGTTGTAATCAAATCACTAGGTAACTCAACACATGATGCATTCAAATTAACTAGGGATGCATCATTCTCATGTGAAGTTATATCATCAATACCTTTACTGTTACCTTGTCGCAAAGACGTAGCTGATGTAGTTACAGACTTAGACAATGCACCATACTCTTGAGACGATGTCGCGCTCCGAGGTGGGGCTGCTCTAGTAGGTGCAACGGTGGAGGAAACAACCGGCGGTGGTGAGCATGAACTGGAATAGTAGTTGTTGTAGTCACCCAATGCATCCTCCTCAGAATCGTCTCTCAAAGGTACAAGCACGAACATACATACCAGTAATGCAACGAGGAATATACTGAAATCTTGCCTGAATATCATGGTTCAAACCACCAAAAAATCTATTCATTGTATCATCCTTAGATTCTTCTATGTCACAATGATGCATATAAGATTTGAATTCTCTGTAGTAAGCATGGACAGTGTTGTTGCCTTGTTTAAATTGTTCAAATTTGCGAAGCAATTCACGGCGATAGTAAGGAGGGAAAAAATGTTGTCTCATTACATATTTCATATCTTTCCAAGTTGTGGGTTGGTTATCAATATTTTTCTTACAATGCACACTCCACCAAACTGAAGCAAAACCAGTAAATGCTCTAGTGGCAGCTCGTACTCGCTCAAGTTCAGAAAAGTCATGGTTACTAAAAACTTGTTCTACTTCAAACTCCCAAGCTAGATAAATAGCAGGATTAAATCTACCCTCAAATGATGGTAAAGAGATAACCTGACCATGTGGTTGTGTGTGTTGTCCCAACTCTCGTGATGGTGAAGATGGGTCCGTCGTCCAAGAACTTCTATCTCCGGAACCTGTCATGATTAGTAGAAACAAGAAACAAAATTCCAGAATAATGTTCTTATGAACTACTAGGATGTGGTTGTAAAGTGCTCACAGTAAAGCAAATATCAATATCTTATAAGTTCTTACCATGCGGCAGGTGGTGACAGGCAACCAGCGATGTCAAATAACTCCGAAGATTGTGTAAAGCGATTGCCAGGGGAACGTACATATACACGATGTAGAAATATGTGGAGCTGGGTTGGCTATATATAGTAGCAAAAGATTCGCAATAATCAATTCAGAGATGCAATGTTGAATAAACGCTCAACGACGGTACTGTGCTGGTCCTAGGCTAGACCGGACTAGAGACGCGAGCCTAGAACACTAATGAGATCACGGCGTAGCACAACTAGCATCAATGAAGGTTACTAAGTAGCTCTTGACAGCAAGATATAAGTGAAGATCACAACGGTAGTGAAGATAATGATGAAAAACAACTACCAAGCAGGACATACAACAACTCTCTCTCCAACCTTCCTCTTGAAAAGTTTGAGCCAATTTTCTAATAAATTCTTTCAAAGAATGCTACTAACTCAAGCTTTCCAATGCAAAAAGAATCACTCAATTCCGAGTTGATATGAGGAGTCAAAGAATTCTAAAACTGACCTGAAAAATTGGAACAAGCTGTGTTCACGAACTTCAGAGGGCAAAAAGACCTATTTAGAAGCCGATTTTGAGGTGTCAAATATTGAACTAGCTTCTGCAACTATTTAGATGCGGCTCGTCGCTAGCTTTAATTTGAGTACTCACAGAGTCAAAACGGACTTCGTATGAGGAAGATACACCTGTTTTACTGAACAGTGCGCAAAACAGATTCCAATCCGAATTCAGGTACGAGATTGATTCTAGATAGATCCGATTTTTTTTTCTTCTCTCTTTTTTTTCCTCACACTTTTTTTTTCTTTTTTTCTCTCTTTTTTTTTTTTTCTTTCCTTTTTTCTCTTTTTTCTCTCTTTTTTCTCCTCTTTCCAAGACAAACTAGATAAGATGCAGATTGGATCTCGCGAAGATGTGAATGACCTCAACTATGATTATGACAATGAACAGCGCAGAGCACGTGGTGGAAATTAATAGATGGGATGGTGGACAACGGAAGGCATAATGATGCAGCGGCGTGACTAATGTGAACAGAACTCAAACTCTAAAGGAACTAGACACTAAGACCAGCAACTCAACACGACGATGCAACCGATAATTCAATAATGCAACCAATGAAAAGAAAATTGCAAAGGCTCAGAGTGGCTTGGACAAAGGGTGAATAGATCTAACTATTTTTGTGGCTTTTTCTTGGACAATAGGTAAGAAAATAAATCTAATCTAGGAAAACTGGAAATTCTCACCGAGCAACCTGAAAACGATACCACTTGATAGGCGGGGTGTCCCGATCTTTCGATGAGATGATAACTATCGATTTGGTGGAGCGACTTTGACGATCCGACTACAAGCGTGCCGACGTTGCGCCTTAGCAACCGCTAAACCAATCTCCGAGGTTATTGACCACGCCGGTGCACGATCAACCTGACCACGAAGGTCTATTCCTGCAAGCAATCGAAGAACAAGCAAGAATATGATAAAGCAATCTGAATATTGCGAATATGGATGAAGTATTAATAATGGTGGGGATCCGAAAGTGGTCTTGGTCTGGTCGTTAGACACAAACGAAGTACACGAAGTTGCGTTGGCTAACTTTTAACTAAACAAATCCCAAGGAAAAAGCTACTAGATGGATCTACTTATATAGGAGCAAGGGGTGGCGGCCAAGGAGGTGGGAGAACGTCCCAAGGCAGCCTAAAACTAACCCTAGGTCGTACAAGGCTCATGGGCCCAAGTGAAGGTGACATAACACCTTTGGACTTGTAGTTTGACTCGGATTCTGCTGCAGCGTCAGATTGTTTCGTCCACAACTCAACGCTCCGTACGTATTTTAAGGTGATTCCAATTGTGCTAGAAAGAGCATGAAATCTACTTTCCAACAAAAAAAGAATCACCCAATTCGGAGTCCGTATGAAAAAGTTGTTGGCGTTTTGAGTCAGGTATGTCTGTGCAGTCCGAATCTGAGTCCAAAGACTTGGACTCTATCTTCTCTTGGGCCAAAAGTGATGTGAGAGAACTTTTTGAACAGCAAATAAACATCTCTTTCTTCCTTATCTTCATATGTGGATTGTACAAATGTCCCATACACCTGCAATTAGACAAAACACAAAAGTGTGTGAAGTATTTTTGTTCTTGATAACATAAATAGATTATTGAATAGTTTGCACTAGAAATCACCTGACAAATATGCATGTATTCAATATTTTTGGTCATATCCAAGGTAGTCATGTCCTCATCAGTTAGAAACTGAACAACGATTTACATGTTTACAATATCCTGAGGAGAGACGTGTTCCTGCTGCTGTTTGTGCTTTCACTAGCTTTGCATGTGTTTGGTGGTCTGAACATTGTAGATTATATCCTGTTCCAGCTACTTGGGCTGCTTTGAAAACTGCTATGCGTACTCGTTGGGTTCCACCATATTATCAACGTGAATTACTTCAAAAATTGCAGCGCTTAAGACAAGGAAAAAACTCTGTAGAAGAATATTATCAGGAATTACAAACTGGCTTGATTAGATGTGGTATTGTTGAGGAGAATGAAGCTATGCTTGCACGTTTTCTGGGTGGATTAAATAGAGAGATTCAGACCATTCTAGACTATAAGGATTATAATAATATCACTCGTTTATTCCATCTTGCTTGTAAAGCTGAACGTGAAGTGCAGGATCGACAGGCATTGGCGCGCACTAACTTTTCTGCAGGTCGACCTTCATCATGGACACCACGTGCATCATCTACTTCCACTGCACCATCACCTCCTTCAGGTGCCACCTCCAACCGTGATACAAGAAAGCAGGCACAACCACCACTATCTGCCAAGAGCACATGATGAGGACATGACTACCTTGGATAAGACCAAAAATATTGCATACATGCATATTTGTCAGGTGATTTCTAGTGCAAACTATTCAATAATATATTTATGTTATCCAGAACAAAAATACTCCACATACTTTTGTGTTTTGTCTAATTGCAGGTGTATGGGACATTTGTACAATCCACATATGAAGATAAGGGAAAAAGAGAAGTTTAGGTGCTGTTCAAAAAGTCTTCTCACGTCACTTTTGGGCCAAGAGAAGATAGAGTCCAAGTCTCTCACGTTCTGGATTCAGATTCGGACTGCACAGACATACCTGACTCAAAACGTCAACAACTTTTTCATACGGACTCCGAATTGGGTGATTCTTTTTTTGTTGGAAAGTAGATTTCATGCTCTTTCCAGCACAGTTGGAATCACCTTAAAAGCCGTCCGGAGCGTTGAGTTGTGGACGAAACAATCTGACGCTGCACCAGAATCCGAGTCAAACTACAAGTCCAAAGGTGTTACGTCACCTCCACTTGGGCCCATTGGCCTTGTACGACCTAGGGTTAGTTTTAGGCTGCCTTGGGACGTTCTCCCACCTCCTTGGCCGTCACCCCTTGCTCCTATATAAGTAGATCCATCTAGTAGCTTTTCCCTTGGGATTTGTTTAGTTAAAAGTTAGCCATTGCAACTTCGTGTACTTTGTTTGTGTCCAACGACCAGACCAAGACCGCTTACGGATCCCCACCTTTATCAATACTTCATATATACTCGCAATATTCAGATTGCTATCTCAGTTTCTTGCTTGTTCTTCGTTTGCTCGCAGGAAATAGACCCTCGTGGTCAGGTTGATCGTGCTCCGGCGTGGTCAATAACCTCTCGGAGTTGGTTTAGCGATTGCTAAGGCGCGACGTCCTCGCACGCTCGTAGTCGGATCGTCAAAGTCGACCTCCACCAAAGCGAAATCCACCATCTCATCGAAAGACGGGACACCTTTGCCTCTATCAAGTGATGAGGACATGACTACCTTGGATAAGACCAAAAATATTGCATACATGCATATTTGTCAGGTGATTTCTAGTGCAAACTATTCAATAATACATTTATGTTATCCAGAACAAAAATACTCCACATACTTTTGTGTTTTGTCTAATTGCAGGTGTATGGGACATTTGTACAATCCACATATGAAGATAAGGGAAAAAGAGAAGTTTAGGTGCTGTTCAAAAAGTCTTCTCACGTCACTTTTGGGCCAAGAGAAGATAGAGTCCAAGTCTCTCACGTTCTGGATTCAGATTCGGACTGCACAGACATACCTGACTCAAAACGTCAACAACTTTTTCATACGGACTCCGAATTGGGTGATTCTTTTTTTGTTGGAAAGTAGATTTCATGCTCTTTCCAGCACAGTTGGAATCACCTTAAAAGCCGTCCGGAGCGTTGAGTTGTGGACGAAACAATCTGACGCTGCACCAGAATCCGAGTCAAACTACAAGTCCAAAGGTGTTACGTCACCTCCACTTGGGCCCATTGGCCTTGTACGACCTAGGGTTAGTTTTAGGCTGCCTTGGGACGTTCTCCCACCTCCTTGGCCGTCACCCTTGCTCCTATATAAGTAGATCCATCTAGTAGCTTTTCCTTGGGATTTGTTTAGTTAAAAGTTAGCCATTGCAACCGTGTACTTTGTTTGTGTCCAACGACCAGACCAAGACCGCTTACGGATCCCCACCTTTATCAATACTTCATATATACTCGCAATATTCAGATTGCTTTTATCATATTCTTGCTTGTTCTTCGATTGCTTGCAGGAATAGACCTTCGTGGTCAGGTTGATTGTGCTCCGGCGTGGTCAATAACCTCTCGGAGTTGGTTTAGCGATTGCTAAGGCGCAACGTCGTGCACGTTTGTAGTCGGATCGTCAAAGTCGTCTCCACCAAATCGATAGATATCATCTCATCGAAAGATCGGGACACCCCCGCCTCTATCAGCACACCTGCCGGGCCTGCACAGAGCTCTTCTTCTTCCATGGCGTCAACAGGGCACACAAGTGATATTATTTGTCGTCGTTGTAAGGGAAGAGGACATTTTGCGAGAGAATGCAAATCTCAGCGTGTGATGATTGCTACTGAGGATGGTGGGTATGAGTCCGCTAGTGACTATGATGAGGAGACTTTGGCTCTTATTACACATGAGGAACACGGTGGAGATGATTCGATCATGAGACACAATACATGGCTGCTGAAGATCTTGACAGGTATGAATGTTTAGTTGCTCAACGTGTTTTGAGTGTGCAGGTTACACAAGCTGAGCAAAATCAGAGGCATAATTTGTTCCATACAAAGGAGTTGTGAAGGAACGTTCTATTTGCGTCATCATAGATGGAGGGAGCTGCAACAACTTGGCTAGCATGGAGATGGTGGAGAAGCTATCTCTCACCACAAGACCACATCCACATCCTTACTACATCCAATGGTTCAACAACAGCGGCAAGGTGAAGGTAACACGTACTGTTCGTGTGCATTTTAGTATCTCTACATATGCTGATTATGTTGATTGTGATGTGGTACCTATGCAAGCATGTTCCTTGTTACTTGGTAGACCATGGCAATTTGATAAAAATTCTGTACACCATGGTAGAAACAATCAGTATACTCTTGTTCATAAGGATAAAAATATTACTTTGCTTCCTATGACTCCTGAGTCCATTTTGAAAGATGATATTAATAGAGCTAATAAAGCAAAACAGGAGAAAAATAAGAGTGAAAATCAAATTGTGGCAAAAGAATTTGAGCAACACATGAAGCCTAATAATAAACCATCTCTCGTTGCTTCGAATTTAAATTGAAAAGTGCATGTTTACTTGCCACCAAATCTGATATTGATGAGCTAGATTTTAGCAAATCTATTTGCTATGCTTTTGTGTGCAAAGAGGCATTATTTTCATTCGAGGACGTGCCTTCCTCTTTGCCCCTGCTGTCACTAACATTTTGCAGAGTTCGCCGACGTCTTTCCACAAGGCGTGCCACCGGATTACCACCTATTCGAGGATTGAGCATCAAATTGACTTAATTCCGGTGCATCATTACCCAACCGTGCACCATACCGTACCAATCCGGAGGAGACGAAGGAGATTATCGTCAAGTACAGGAGCTGCTCGACAAAGGTTATATCGCGAATCCCTTAGTCCTTGTGCTGTTCCTATTATTCTAGTGCCAAAAGGATGGTACGTCACGTATGTGTGTTGATTGTAGAGGCATCAATAATATTACTATTCGTTATCGTCACCCTATTCCTAGGTTAGATGATATGCTTGATGAATTGAGTGGCTCTACAATATTCTCCAAAGTTAATTTGCGTAGTGGATACCATCAAATTCGTATGAAATTGGGAGATGAATGGAAAACAGCATTTAAAACTAAGTTTGGATTATATGAGTGGTTAGTCATGCCTTTTGGGTTAACTAATGCACCTAGTACTTTCATGAGATTAATGAACGAAGTTTTACGTGCTTTCATTGGACGATTTGTGGTAGTCTATTTTGATGATATACTGATTTATAGCAAATCTTTGGAAGAACATTTGGAACATTTACGTGCTGTTTTTAATGCTCTACGTGATGCACGTTTGTTTGGTAACCTTGGGAAGTGCACCTTTTGCACCGACCGAGTATCTTTTCTTGGCTATGTTGTTACTCCACAGGAATTGAAGTTGATAAAGCCAAGATTGAAGCTATTGAGAGTTGGCCGCAGCCCAAAGCGGTCACACAAGTGAGGAGTTTCCTTGGCCTCGCTGGTTTCTATAGGCGTTTTGTGAGAGATTTCAGCACCATTGCTGCACCTCTCAACGAGCTTACAAAGAAGGATGTGCCTTTTGTTTGGGGTACCATACGGGAAGAAGCCTTCACGGTATTGAAAGCTAAGTTGACACATGCTCCTTTACTCCAACTTCCTGATTTTAATAAGACTTTTGAGCTTGAATGTGATGCTAGTGGAATTGGATTAGGAGGTGTGTTATTACAAGATGGCAGACCTGTTGCATACTTTTCTTAAAAAATGAGTGGGCCTAGTCTGAATTACTCTACTTATGATAAAGAATTATATGCTCTTGTTCGGACTTTAGAAACATGGCAACATTATTTATGGCCCAAAGAATTTGTTATACATTCTGATCATGAATCTTTGAAACATATTAAAAGTCAAGCTAAACTGAATCGTAGACATGCTAAATGGGTTGAATTCATTGAGACTTTCCCTTATGTCATTAAACACAAGAAGGGTAAAGAAAATGTTATTGCTGATGCATTGTCTCGTCGCTATACTATGCTTTCACAACTTGACTTCAAAATATTTGGTTTGGAGACCATCAAAGATCAATATGTACATGATGCTGATTTTAAAGATGTATTGCAGAATTATAAAGAAGGAAGAACATGGAACAAGTTTGTCGTTAATGATGGATTTGTGTTCCGTGCTAACAAGCTATGCATTCCAGCTAGCTCCGTTCGTCTTTTGTTGTTGCAGGAGGCGCATGGAGGAGGACTAATGGGACACTTTGGCGTGAAGAAGACGGAGGACGTACTTGCTACACATTTTGATGAGGACATCAATACCATTGTTACACCCACAGCCCCTGCTGCTATACATACTGGACCAATTACTAGAGCTCGCGCACGCCAACTAAATTACCAGGTACTTTCGTTTCTTGGTAATGATTCTAATGTTCATGAGAATATGATGCTGCCTAAATTGGATACATTTGTTTTGCTTACAAATGAAGGGCCTAGCTTGGAGAAGGATGAACATTGGAGCAAGAACACACATGGAGTTGATGGCATGCTAAGGATCAAGAACGGAGTTACAAGTGATGATTTCAGGACTTTGAAGCCACCATAAGGAGTGCATGAAGCCTTGGACGAAATATACAAGATGCCACTTCATAATATTAGTCCATAGGCTATTCTAGGTGCTCGTCACCTTATTATTGGGCCAGGCCCATGTAATTTTGAAATACATTAGTATAGGCTATTTTTAGAGTCCGTATGTGTGGGGAAACAAGAGATAGGGTTAGTTTGGACCCCTCCACCAAGGGCCACGAAATTCTCCCCTCTTCCTCCATATATACAGCCCTTAGGGCACCGTTTAGACTTGGATTTTGTTTAGATCAAAAGTTAGCCATAGCTGCAACTTCGCGTGCCGTTTGTGTTCAACGACTGGACAAAGGCGCCACAGAACCCCACCTTGATCAATAAAGCTTTCATCTTATATTCGCAATATCCAGATTGCAATCTCAGTTT